>JAGFNQ010002442.1:118697-158791 GCA_024364735.1 Boesenbergia rotunda
ATTGCCACACAGCAAAAAGGGAAAAATTGTTGGGGCAATCGTCCGAAAGATGATCTAGAGGATCATGGGTTTTATGTGTGTGCCAATATGATTAAGTTAGGGTTTGTTGTTGGACTAATATGTGTATGTGAGTATGCAGGTTTGTAGGTATACATAGACTTGGTTGGATGTCTTCGGGTGAAGTGTGCCATGGAGGCAAGCTGGAGGCTTGTGTGTGCATCTGAGAGATCATGGGCAGAGACGATGAGCCGAGGGGCACAGACTTCGAGGCATGCGTGAAGGATGATGGCATGGAGGCAAGCCGACGGCTTGTGTGCGCATCAGAGGGACGGGAGCCGTAGGCGAAGAGGTCGTGTAGGCAACAGATCGAGATTGCGGATTGAAGAGTCAAACAGGTTGTGAGGGTCCGTGTGTGAGTGTTTGTACTCGGGAACTAAGCCGGGAGGGTTCGAGTGCGGAGAGAAATGTACTCGGGAAGGGGAACCCTAGGCTTAGGAAAGGACCAGTCGACTGCCCCTGGGGCAATCGATTGGGGTGGCTAGAATTCGAAAGGTTAGTGTGAAAATTTGAATTCAAAAAAGGCTAGTCGACTTCCCTAGGGCAGTCGACTGGTAACGGTCATATTTCTGGTCGAGCTCTATTTAAGGGAGCTCGGTTCAAGCTATTTACCCTTGGTGAAACTTGCTTGGATAGAGTGAGTTAGTAGCCTGTTGTGCTCAGAATGTGTCCAGAGGTTGTGGAGAGGTTTCTCCACCCACAAGGAGCTACAAGATCTAGCCGGAGGTGCTCCGGGGAATCATCCACTGACGGATTAGGGATCACCAACCTTATGGGCAGCCGTAGAGTAGGAGTTTTTATCTCCGAGCCACGTAATTAGGTGCGTTAGCATTGTTTTCATTTGTTTTATTAGATTTCCGCTTGCGCTGGCTAACGTTGTAGGTAGAAAAATCTAAAGTTGCTATTCACCCCCCCTCCTCTAGCAAGACGAACACGATCTAACAGTACTGCCTTGAAATTCACAGTACCTCTTCGGCGATTTTGGTTCTTGAGTGCCACAGTCTCTACGAGCCTTTTCTTACCAGCCCAGTGATCCCTCTTTGACCAAGAGTCTTTTGCCCGGACCGATGCTGGTGGTTCCTATCTCACTGATCGGATCGGGTTCGGTGTAGGACCTCCGACCAGTACTTTACAGCGAGCCTGCTGCACTTACTCGACATTGACATGCTTAACTGATCGCCCTAGCATGTCATTGAAGCTAGTTGGCAACTTCTTCACCAATGATCAGAAGAAGACGACCTAGCATGGCATCGAAGCTAGTTGGAACCATCTCTAAGCATCTCCCGACAATGTGTTCAAGAACACTCGACACTTATCATTGTCTGTATACTGGTGCAACAGGGTCGCATTCACGAATTTGCAAACGTGATCCTCAGGGTCCATCCTCCCATAGTAGTTGGCAATTCCAGACCCACGGAACTGCTTCAGCATGGGATTTTCCACATTTTCATTAGTGAGAAAGGGGTAGATGATGCGAACCCAATGAGAAGAAGTCTCAAGAACACACAACAAATGGAAGAAAAGAGAGAAAGATAGTCTAAATCGAAAAGATGGAGAATGAAAGAATGAAACCTCGACCCAATGCTTAAGGAAGCACGAACCTTGGTATAGAAGAAGAAGAAGATAGACGCCACAACCTTGGGATGGAGGTTGATAAGTCTTGAACGCCACAAGGGGATGCCTTGATAAGTTCTAGTTCAATGAAGAACCAACAAGTGAGAGCCTCAGCATGTAGTAGATTGAATAAGCCAAAAGTTACATGTTGTGGCCGCCACCTCCTATATTTATAGCTATAGGGTGACCTAAAAACCCTAAAAGGCCAAAAGGAAGCCCATATAGTAGAGGCCTATATAGACAACATAGGCCTATTGAGCTCTTGGCACCATTACAATCCAAATAAAGCTAGAAATTGGGCCTAAATTGAACCCACAAAATTAACATATCCTTCTTACATAGAGAAGAGACTAAGGAGACTAGTTAAGCTCATCTAAGGCTTGAATTAGGTTGACTAAGCCATATGACTTGCTCTTGGTCAAACCTTCTTCAATGGTAGCTTTGGCCTTCACATCTTCAATTAGCACATTAAGTGCTTCTTTCATGTTTTTAGCCTTAGCCCTTGTAATTGGGCCTCCTTTGATGCATAATGGATCATCAACATCTTCAAGAATGGGTTGAGCATGATCCGTATCGTTAGCTTGTTGGGCAACTTGTTCAATTCCTTTGTCTCCATCAGTAGAGGGTGCCTTTTGGAAGGCTTTAGGTTCCTCTCTCTTCCCTATTCCTTCCTCCTGCCTTAGTGCTCTAGAGGCTACTGAGTTGGCCTTCTCCAAATCTTCAATTGAATCCAGTCGGTGTACCGGGACTGCTCCAGCATGTCCCACCGGTAGTGAGACAGATCTCCGTTGTTGAGGATGAGAGGTGGAGATCCTAGGGATCTCCCCTTGCCCAGAAGCCACTCGCCGTGAGGCGGCTTGCTCGATTTGGTGTTGTTCGAGCGCGCCTTTGCCAGCGTTGGCCACCTAGAGATCAAATTCCTCTTTCGTCAAAACGATGGGTTGTCCCTCCGGCTCTGTTATCGGTGCTTCTTCTGGTGCTTTGATTGATGTTTTCCCACAGACGACACCAAACTTGCTCTGGAAGGAATCGATGTGGACGACCAGTCATTAAAGTCCAGCCCACGAAGATGATAACGAAAGGGAAGGAGCTCTCACCCTTCAAGATTAACACGGGCGTTAATGGGAACACGCCGGAGATTTTCCTGCGGAGCCCACTCCGACACTCAAGTCAGCACTCGAGTATATGGAAGGAGAAGAACTAAGGAAAAGTACGAGTAAGACAAGTCTAACCCCCTTACTTGGGGGGTTGGAGTACCTTTTATCCGTGAGGCGGCGGTCACACGTGTCCCCACGTTCTCCTAGACGTCCCCTTAATTATCGGTTACTGGACAATCCTTGTAACAACCACTACAGTAATTAAATCTTGGTCATTGCGATAATTAAGATATTAATGGCCGCATATTATGGGCCATGATTATCCCATAATTATCAGCGACAATTATCCTCATATCCAGAAAAATGAGGTGGTTAATTGAGGTTAGTCTATCGGGTAGAATGATCCTTGGGCTGCGTGATGGCACCCAAAATATAGATGTCACGAATGTGGGTCTCAAATTTAGAAATTTATAAAGCTGAAAACCCTTTGGCTAACAATGTAGAAATGTAGTAGAGGGGTCTCAGGTCGTATTTTTCCAAAGACTAGTTGAATGAATGTTTAACTCGAGCTTACAAGTTTATTTGTCGTTTGATGTTTGGGTTTTCTAGATAAAATGAGGTTTTGGAAATAAGATGAAATGACAATATGAAATAAACTGGAATGAACTCAACTAAAGCATGGCATTAATAAGGAAATTGCAAGAACTAGACTTAACCTAGTGTAGCAACTAAACAATTAAAGCCAAACTATAGAATTGAACTTAAAGAGCTAATTGCAGGTAATAAATTGCTAAAAACTAATTGCATGAAAGAAATTGCAGATTAAAGAAAACTAAAACAAATCTTGGCTTAAGCACATGGCTTGAAATGTAATAGAACAATTATAACAACTTGAAAAAATACATGTATAAAATCAAAGTAATCCTAATTAAACATCAAATCAAGTTCTGATCAAAACTTCCCTTCGTTGTCACACAAAAGATGAGCTATCTACCCCCAGCTCAAAAACCATTGAAGAAAACTCCCATGCTCAGCTTGCTATCGACCTTGATGTTCTTCTACCCCTGATCAGTCAACCCGACCGATCAGGTCTTCCTCTGATCGGTCACGGGACTGATTATAGTACTCTCAGTCCGATCAACCCGATCGGACAGTAGTTGAACGCCAAACTCCTTTTGACGCGCGGACTCGTGATCGAGCCAAAACTTCCAGAATTGAGTGGAGAACCCCTCCTAACACTCCTTCAGCTTCGGTAGATGGAAACCACCACGATCAAGTGGAAGAAATCGTGGAATGAGCTCAGGAGAAACCCTCCCCTTTGCTCCTTCAGCTGCGAGATTCATGTTAGCGAATTGAGCAGGAAATTACCTAGATGATCTAAAATCTTGATAAGGAATGAGTTGATGTGGTCGCGCGATCTAAGGAAAAACTAGATGCAAAACGATGAAGAAACGGGCGAAAACTCGAAGAACAGTGAAGAACTGCAACTACGCGATGCAACCCCCGGGAGAAGAAGAGGGAATTCCCTTTTAATTAAAACCATTTGAATTTGAACGACCCAGATCTCCTTTGCTCCATCCAACGGTTAGATCAAGTTAGATCGAACCCAAACTTCCCAGATCTTGATCAAGGGGTCTGATCTACTGCTCCTTAGCTCGGATCACTCAAATCCGAAGCGGATGGCTCAGATCTTCTCTTCTTTACCTTGGACGGTCTAGATCTTCTGTTGCTCGATCCAACGGCTAAATTAACTCTGATCTGGCCCAAACTTTCAGATCTTGTTCCATGAGCTTGATTAAGTCTATTTTGAGCTTGGATCGACCAGAAGTTGGAGGGCGGCTTAGATCTAACCGTTCTCTTGAATGGACGACCCATGTTAACCCGATGCTTGATCCATTTGATCCAGATCCAATTCTAACCCAAGTTTGACCCAATGTGATCCAGGTCCATGATCATTTGAAACCTACAAAATGATATTAACTTTTAGTGCCAAAACATAGTAAATATAGAAAGAATTGAATCATAAGCCAAATGGAGGTAATTCATGAAACCTCTTATAAATGCAAACTTGAGCATAATTTAATAAACAAAACGAAAGTTATCAACTCCCCCACACTTATTCTTGGGCGTCCCGCACAAGCTACTAGTAAACCAAGATATATCCCCTAGATTAATCTCAATCATAGTTAGAAGCAATTGAAAGGAAATTACCTAGGGTTGTCAATTCTTAAAAATCTAAGCTCAACGGACTAGTGTCTTGTCCTTAAATCAACAACTTAGTATACTTCATCCATCATGACTCATTGAGATGAATTAACTCAAAAACCCTTGCAAGGAAATTTTAGTGTTGCTCTCTTCCTAAGATCTACATTTTTGATGAAGTGGAGCTCACTCAAACACAACATGGTTCTTGCACTACCATAAGCTTGCTTATTATCTACTCTCCACCATCATTCTTGATTTGGATCCACATCTACAAAAGCTTATTTGATCAAGTTAAAGAAATATGAAATGATAAACATGAAATGGAAATTCAATGAACTCGATACTTAAGATTCATGATAAAGGAAGTAAAGAAATGTAATATGAAAAAGAAACATAGAAAAGAAATATAGCATGATAATCTAAGGAATAAGATGGTTCTTTTCCTTAAAAAAAATATAGAATGATAAGAAATCATGGAAAAAAAATATGACAAAATAAGAAAATATGGAAAAAGTTTAGAAAGTGGAAGACTTGGACACTCAAAAATATATCCCGATGCACTTTGACCCTTTTGATGTTATCTTCTAGTGAAATCAGAGTTGTGGTGGAGTAGGGAGCAAACCATGACTCTTTGATGGCTGAATTTGGTGTGCCAGCGTCTTTTGATCGGTCACTAGACCGATCAGACATTGCCTGATCGGACTAGAGATCGTTCTGTACAACTCCTGATCGGTCTAGAGACCGATTAGGTGACGATCAGTAGCTAAAATCTACATAATTCCTGAAACTGTCTTCTGAGATTGTCTTCTTTCAATCTATAACTCACTCTTGATACTTGATATCTTCTTCCAATTCAATTTCAAACTCAGAACTTGATTTCCACTTCATATTTCCCTTTTCTTTTTCTTTTCTTTTATTTCCAGCTGCTCTATTTCTATTTTTTTCTGCAGCTAAGTGTTTTTTTTTTCTGTTTTTGCTTTCAATGGCTTCTAATAACTAGCTCCAGTTTGCGAAATCTGAGATGTATAGCCTTCAAAACTTTTCAACTTGATAACGTGGAATGAGATCCTCCTTTTGTTCCTACTTGATACTTGCTCCAATGGAGCTTGTTTCTTATCCATAATTTGATCTTAAAGAAGTCTCTTTGCTCTATAATTTTTTTCTTTCTTTTGCCTTTGCTCAGCTCTTCAGATCACAAATTATTTTCCTTTCTCTTGCAAATGAGCTGATTGATGTGCTTGCAACTCATTCTTGATACAAATCTCCTTCAAATTGGCACATCTTTGCTTGTTGGTTGCCAATTGTTACAAAACTTTTTTTCGGAGTATGCCTCAAAGACTTGAAACCTCAATTTATATCCAAGAACTTAGATGTTCCACATGTAGTCTTCACTAACCAACTTTTGCAACTCACTTTTGATACAAAACTCCTTCAATTAGCACCTTTTCTTATATGTTGCTAAATGCTACACCTTATCCTCTATATTTGATAGAATGCTTGCATCCTCCCCCACACTTAAACTTTTGTCCGTCTAGGACAAAATAACATCAAGAAACATTAAAGTACCCACGTCCATGGAAAATATTATGATGAACATGAAGAATATGGATAGGAAATATAAAATAAGAGTGTATCAACAAAGACTTTGCAAAAATGATATGAGAAAGGAACAAAGTGATTTACCTCTATAAATGTGGTCCGATCATAGAATTATAGCTTCGAAAGAACCTAAGCAAGTTCTAGAGTACAATCGCATGTGTGTATCACAAGAATCTCAACTCCTCACTAGGTGAAATTTCAGCCATTGGCTCAAATCCTAAGTTCCGACAACCAAATTTAATTGCTTTAAAAGGACTCTAAAATGAGATAAGAAAATCTAGATGGATACATTTATTCCTAGTCAAGCAAGAAACAAAGTGCCAAGATGATACGAACCCCACCAACAGACGTGATAGAACCCAAGACAAAGATGGATAGAACCCCAAGAACAAGATGACAAGAGTTTGAGCCTTTACCCGCAACCAAGACTGGTACGAACAAAGACTACGAATTAAGGAAACGCCACACCAGGATGGTGTTAAGTTTCGGTTGTTGAACGACACGAGATAGACTCGATAAGTTCAGAAGTTCCCTTAAGAACCAAGAGATCACAAAATCCTCACTAGGATGTTTACCAAAACTAAAGTGCTTACAAATTCGGAATTCTCTCCCTTATATAATGGGAGCAAGCAACTAAAGTACCTACATGCATGCATGCAAACAAATACAAGTACCCATGGTGCATGCAAGCATTTAAACACTTAGAACCCAAAAAAAACTCCAAGTCTCCATACTTTGCATGCATGAAATTAAATAACCTAGAAACCCCAAAATCCCAAGTTTCCATACTTCTTTTCTCCTTCCCTTTTCCAACCATCATGCTAGGGATGAGCCATGGCTAAATAAGACCGATCACATGGGTTAAGCCTTGATTTGTACTTGGGCTTAACTTGGTTTCTCGTTTCTCATAGCCAAGCCATTGTTCTTGGATTAGCCCGTTTAGTGCTTCCTTGAAACGCTTTGCTTTAAGTCTTGTAATTGGCCCTTCAGGAAGTGACAAATGATCTCTTGCGGTTTTAACCAAGTCTTGATGAACAGCTCCTTGGTCTATATCACAAGAAGACTAACATGGTATCTACAATGACTCTTATGTGTTTGAAACTATCTAAGCATTTATTAGCAAGAACTCATTTGAAAAGAAAGATTACTACTTGAAAACATGAAAGTAATATTTACAATGAAGTAGGAGGGTAAAAAGAAAATAACTTCCCTTCAAGTAGGGTAGAGAGCACGTAGCATCCATCTTGGGAGAACTATCCTCCTATGATCAACCTCGTAGTGCGTAGATTTCTCCCTTATTAATTTTGCACAAGCATCTACTGGTGGTCGGAGACGATTAAGGTTCAAAATCCATTCTTGGGGTAAATAGTTAAAAGTCTAGGTAAATTTGACCCCTCCCACTGCATGCTCTTTAGAAGTCCTTCCAGGAGGTTGGAGGCTATTAAGTTTCAGTACCCATTCTAGAAGCCTCAGGGATCCTGCAAAACCATGTAAAGAAAATACCTCCCGCACTCATATAACAAAGGAATGAAATATAAACCATCTCTACATAAAATGAATCAAGATATGCGTCACATCCAATGAAATCAATTTTCGATACCTCTATGAATTTATCATAATTATTTTCTACAAATGATTTATCAAGAATTGCATCATAGCCAATGAAATCAATCTGGGGTACCTCCATGAGTTTTTCACAATTAATATTCACATAAGATGTATCAAGACATGATTCACAGCCGATAAAATCAACATCCATGAGTTTTTCACAATTAGGCTCAATACAAGATTTATCAAGAGATGCATCACACCCAACAAAATCTACACTAGGTACCTCTATGCATTTTTCACACTCAGTTTCAGCATACGATGTTTCAAGAATATCATCACAATGAACAAATTCAAGCCTAGGTACCTCTATGGAATTTTCACTATTACTTTCCACATAAGATGTATCAAGAATTGTTTCACAACTAATAAAATCAATTTTAGGTGCCTCTATGAATCTTTTACAATTAATTTTTACAAGAGATGTGTCAAGAAATTCATCACCTTCAACAAAATCAACACTAGGCACCTCTAAAAATTTTTCACAATCAGCATTTACATGTGATGTAACAAGACATGCTTCACATTCAACAAATTCAGCACTAGGTGCCTCCATGGATTCTTCACAATAAATTTCAGCCTAAGATGTATCAAGAAATGTATCACATTCATCACAACCACTAAAATCTACGCTAGGTACTTCTATAGAATTTTCACAGTGAGTTTCTACAAAAGATGTATAAAGAAATTCATCACCTTCAACAAAATCAATCATAGGTACCTCCATGAATTTTTCTAAAGACATCTGATCATGCTGAAGAATACCTGGAGGCTCTACAAGAATAGATGTTACTATGGACTCCTCCTGGTCATGTAAAGGTTCTCCTTCAATCTCAAGTTCTAGTGGACATTCAACTAACACTGGTGATTCTTGGGTTCTTGGTTCCACCATGCAAGTCCCTACACTTTCATATTTGTCCTCTGAATCTTCTAATGCATCAGTCAATGGCAGTAGTCCCTGAGGCTCAGTGCAATCCCCTACACCTATAGAATCCTCTCTAATGCATGCTTCCTCAGTAATATCTGTAACAACCATATTAGAAAAATTAAGACCAACATCAACTATATCATCACAAAATAAAAGATTAGAAGAATCACAAAATAAAAAACTAGAAGGGTCATGTAAAACTTCAGAATCAAAGTCAAGGCTGTCACAAGCTTTTCTATCCATCTCCTCCAATTCCTCCACAACTAATGCATCTTCAGCTTCCTCTGAAATAAAATCTCCTCCCACTATCTCAAGTGAAACTTCAGCAGTAATTAAATCTACCTCAACAACTTCCTCTAAAATACCTATGCTAACAATAGGAGGATCCTCACTAGAGTACTGTGAGAAGTGTAGAGAGACTTTTGATTCTTCCTCTTGAGCTGAAAGATTTGAAAATGAATTTTGAGCCAGGATTTCAAGAAGACTAGCAGCTGCTATAGGTGCCCTAATTTTATGGATTTCTTCTTCTTCTTTCACCAAAACTGCATGATCAATTGAAGAAGGACTTGGGCAAGCGCTAGGGTCACTTTGAAATGGTATAAGATCAATTTTAGGCCTGTTTTGAGTGGGGAAATAGGCTGCTGGAAATTTTTCAGAAAAATCGACATTTGGAGTATTTAAACTTGAAACTACCTCTTTATTCCTCAAAGTTAGTTCACAATCATACCCCTTAAAATCTTGAGTAGCTTGAGAAGGTGATTACCTTAATTCATGGGCTTGCATTTCATTCATATCACTAACCATTTGTCCCAGTGTCTCTCAATGTTTTTAAGAGCAGAATCATACTCTTGTTGTTGTAAACTTTTCTATTGTAGGAGTTGTTGTAACATCTCCTCTAGCCTTTGTTGTTGAGCCTCAAGCACACTAGAATCCTCAAAGTCTCCTGGATTGGCATGGATATCTTGTTGAACTTGAGATGTAGCGTTAGGTTGCTGAAAATCATGATCAAGCTGTGAATTCTGAAAATAGCATAGTTGAGGCTGATTAAATTGTTGATTTGGATGCTGGAATTTGTGGCAATTGGACTGGAAATTTGGTTGAAACTACTGAAAATTATAGCTCTGAAAATTCTAGTTCTGAGGTTGAAATTGTTATGGTGAATGCTGAAATTGTGGAGGTTGAAAACTCTGATTGTATTGTTGAAAGCTTTGCTGATTAGGATTGTAACCTTGCTGAAAATTTTGGAATTGTGGTTGAAATTGCTGTTGTGGTTGACTCCAAGGTTGGTTTTGTTGAAAATTCGAATAGGGCTGCTGAAATTGTTGGAAAAGCTGACTCGGCTGAAAATCTTGCTGAAATTGTTGTGGTTCAGGTTGAAATTGATAATTTGGTTGCTTGTAATCTTGATAAGGCTGGAATGGTTGAAAATTTTGTTGACAATTCTGGAATTGAGAATAAGGCTGCTGATAATTCTGACAAGGCTGCTGAAAGTTCTGGAAATACCGATATTTTGCCATGGTACTGCTTGAATGAGTAGAAAAATTTTCAATCACTTCTCAACTCTCAAGATCACCACCTGCAGTCCTGTCACAAAACAAACAAAATAGCAGCAACTGGATACAAAAAGATAAAGCAAATGACAATAGAATCCAAGAATATAAATATTAAACACACACTCAAATTAAACAAACTCAACTAGTTATTCCCTAGCAACGACGCCAAAAATTTGATGGCACCTAAAATATAGATGTCACGAATGTGGGTCACAAATTTAGAAATTTATAAAGCTAAAAACCCTTTGGCTAACAAAGTAGAAATGTAGTAGAGGGGTCTCAGGTCGTATTTTTCCAAGGAATAGTTGAATGAATGGTTAACTCGAGCTTGCAAGTTTATTTGTCGTTTGATGTTTGGGGTTTCTAGATAAAATGGGGTTTTGGCAATAAGATGAATGACAATATGAAATAAACTGGAATGAACTCAACTAAAGCATGGAATGAATAAGGAAATTGCAAGAACTAGACTTAACCTAGTGTAGCAACTAAACAATTAAAGCCAAACTATAGAATTGAACTTAAAGAGCTAATTGCAGGTAATAAATTGCAGAAAACTAATTGCATGAAAGAAATTGCAGATTAAAGAAAACTAGAACAAATCTTGGCTTAAGCACATGGCTTGAAATGTAATGGAACAATTATAACAACTTGAAAAAATACATGTATAAAATCAAAGTAATCCTAATTAAACATCAAATCAAGTTCTGATCAAAACTTCCCTTCGCCGTCACACGAAGGATGAGCTATGAACCCCCTAGCTCAAAAACCATTGAAGAAAACTCCCCTGCACACCTTGCTGTTGCCCTTGCTGTTCTTCTACCCCTGATCGGTCAACCCAACTGATCAAGTCTTCCTCTGATCGGTCACGGAACCGATCAGTACCCTCTCTATCCGATCAACCCGATCGGACAGTAGCTGAACACCGAACTCCTTTTGACGCGCGGACTCATGATCGAGCCAAAACTTCTAGAATTGTGTTGGAGAACCCCTCCTAACACTCCTTCAGCTTCGGTAGATGGAAACCCCGGCGATCAAGCGGAAGAAACCGGTGGAATGAGCTCAGGCGAAACCCTCCCCTTTGCTCCTTCAGTTGCGAGATTCATTTTAGCGAATTGAGCAAGGAAATTACCTAGATGATCTAAAATCTTGAGAAGGAATGAGTTGATGTGGCCGTGCGATCTAAGGAAAAACTAGATGTAAAATTATGAAGAAACGAGCGAAAATTCGAAGAACAGAGAAGAACTACAACTATGCGACGCAGCCCCGTGGAGAAGAAGAGGGAATTCCCTTTTAATTAAAACCATTTGAATTTGAACGACCTAGATCTCCTTTGCTCCATCCAACGGTCAGATCAAGTCAGATCGAACCCAAACATCCCAGATCTTGATCAAGGGCTCTAATCTACTGCTCCTTAACTCGGATCACTCAGATCCGAATCGGATGGCTCAGATCTTCTCTTCTTTAGCATGGACGGTCTAGATCTTCTGTTGCTCGATCTAATGGCTGAATTAACTCTGATCTGGCCCAAACATTCAGATCTTGATCCATGAGCTTGATTAAAGACTATTTTGAGATTGGATCGACCAGAAGTTGGAGGGCAGCTTAGATCTACCGTTCTCTTGAATGGACGACCCATGTTAACCCGATGCTTGATCCATTTGATCCGGATCCAATTCTGACCCATGTTTGACCCAATGTGATCCAGGTCCATGATCATTTGAAGCCTACAAAATGATATTAAATTTTAGTGCCAAAACATAGTAAATATAGAAAGAATTGAATCTTAAGCCAAATGGAGGTAATTCATGAAACCTCATATAATTGCAAACTTGAGCATAAAATAGTAGATCAAAACATGGATTTGAGGGCGTAATTTAATTAACAAAATGAAAGTTATCACTGCGCTCTCCCGAGGTGAACTCGAGGTCCTTTGGCCCGAGCGGGTCCCGGGCGTCTGTCTTCCCGAGGTGATCTCGGGAACCTGTCCTCCCGAGGTGATCTCGGGGATTTGTTTTCCTGGGGTGATCTCGGGGATCCCCCAAGGAGATCGTGGAGACTCATGAGACAGCCGTCGCAGATATAAAAGGTACTCCACTCCTCCGATAAAGGGGTTACTCTCTCCCTACTACATGCATATCTCACTTTCTGTTGGTGTAGACAACACCCAAGTCGAACCTGGATTTTGATAATGACAAAGGGTTCAAAAGTTAAGATGTGATGTTTATCTAACATGCTACTTGTGTGTGCAGATTGAAGTCCTAGCGAAGGACTGCTAGGCACCTAACAAAGGACTGCTCGGCATCGAAACCCTAAGATCCAGCGAAGGACTGCTGGGCACCTACCGAAGGGCTGCTTGGAGTCGAAGACCTAGCGAAGGACTGCTAGGCACCAGGCGAAGGACTGCTTGGAACTGAAGCACTAGCGAAGGACAGCTAGGCACCAGGCGAAGGACCGCTTGGAAACAAAGACCTGGCGAAGGACTGCTGGGCACTGGTGAAGGACTGCTGGGCAAAAGTCCAACCGGAGGAGCCGGTTGGCATCAGGTAAATTCTCCTGAGAGGAGTAGGTGAGGACGCATTCCCCGTCGAGGGAACAATAGGCGTCGGTTCGACCTAGGGCTCCATTTTGGAGACCCAAAGTCAGAACCAAGACTGCTAAGGCTGTATAAACCTAATATTTTATTGCTTTGTGTTGTTTTGGACTAACCTTGGATGCAGGACCGAAGGAATGTGTGTCTGCAGCCCAGAACGCCCCAAAGGAGAGGGGCAAGCAGCTGGGCAGGGCGCCCCGAGTGTCTCGGGCGCCCCCAAGGTCAAGGCAAAACAAGTTAAGCAAGAAAAATGCTTCGGAAGCTCACTTGGGGGGCGCCCCCGTGCTCTCGGGCGCCCCGGATGCCTCGGCCGCCCCCGTGCTCCCGGGCGCCCCGGATGCCTCGGGCGCCCCGGGCTCAAGCCAACGAAGCGGATAGAGTCAAGCCAGCGAGAAGCCTGCGGATAGAGTCAACCCGGGCGCCCCTGCGTCCCGGGCGCCCTCGGTCAAACCTCAGCCCGATCCTGAAGGGATAACGGTTGACCGAGACATGTCCGGATAACTGACACGTGGGGGGAGGGCGCCCCCAACGTTCAGGGTGCCACAGGAGGCTATAAAAAGACGAGGACCCCAAGGCTTCGATAACAACTGCTTCCAACGCCAATACGCTCTTCTACTCAAGCGCTCTGCTCCGGAAATCTCTCAACTCGAGATACAAGAGCCGACGACGTCCCTCCGCTCCGAGATACATTCCACACCGGGGCGTCGGTAACGAAGAGCTGTCCTTTTAAGTTTCTGTACTTCAATTGTAATATCTGTCTGTAAACCTTTTTGCGCACAAATAGAATTGCCCGCAGTAAACAGTCAACGACCGTGGGCCTTGGAGTAGGAGCCGACAGCAACTCCGAACCAAGTAAATCCCTGTGTTCGCGTTTGGTTTCTCGCGTTAATTTTTCCGCTGTGCATTCTCTATCTAAATCCGAAAACGTTTCACGATATTCACCCCCTCTATCGTTCTTCTCGATCCAACAAGTAGTATCAGAGCGGGGAAGCTCAAATTTGGTGCAACCACCAATTTGAGAGTTTTTTTTTGTTTTCTTTTTTATTATTTTTTTATTTAATTTTCATCGTTAATCGAGGTTGGTGCAACACCCCTCGATAAATATTTTTTTTCCCGCACTACTAATCCAAGACCAAGTCTTGGGATATTTTTCGTTCTTTTTTTCTATTTATCTCAGATAAATGACCATGCATGAAGGATTCAGCACAGCCAGACCATCGCTTTTCAGTGGAGGGGACTTCTCCTACTGGAAAAGTTGGATGGAGGTCCACCTGAAAACTCAGGTAGACATGTGGATAATCATCCAGTCTGGACTAGAGATTCCAAGGAATGCTGAAGGAGTGCCACAGTCTTACACTGAGTGGGATACCGCTCTGAAAAGAAAAATAGAAGCTGATGCCAAAGCAACCCAGACCCTTCAATGCGGCCTGACCAAGGAAGAGTTGAATCGAGTAGGACCATTCAACAGTGCCAAGGAGCTGTGGGGTAAACTGATCGAGCTGCACGGAGGAACTTCAGATACTCGAATCAGCAAGAGAGATCTCCTCCTGAACAAGCTGTACACGATCAAGATGAACGACAACGAAACAGCAGCCCAGCTCCATGCCAATATTCATGAGTTAATGAATGGACTACACACAATCGGTCACAAGGTAAAAAACCGTGACCTGATAAGGTACGCTCTCAACGCTTTCCCGAGAAATACCTTTTGGGCATCTATGGTAGATGCATACAAGGTTTCAAGGGACCTTTCAAAAATTAAGTTAGATGAACTATTTTCTGAATTAGAATTGCATGAGCAGACTAACTGCAATCTGGCCGAGAAAGGGATCGGTTTTGTTGCAGGTAAAGCTGGAAAGACAACCAAGAAGAAGCCTCAACATGCACCCGAGTCTGATTCAGACTCAGACTCAGAAGACAGCGAGGGAAATCGACCGAAGCTGGTTTGGCTAGCCCAAGACTATTACAAAGAACTAAAGAACCAGACCAACAGAAGGAAAGCCAGCCGAAGAAAGGAAGAACCAGCAGAACCCTCAAACGACAAGAACAAACCAAACGTGACCTGCTACGAGTGCAAGAAGAAGGGTCACTACAAGACGGAGTGTCCTAACCTAAAGGAGACCAAGAAGACAAGAAGGAAGAAAGCACTCCAAGCAATGTGGGATAGAGAATAGGATATCAGGTCTGCTAGCTGTCAAGTAAAGTAGGCTACCATCATGCTTCGGTATAGCTTAAGATCTACAGGCTTTCTTTCATGGTCATTATCTATTTTGACATTTGTAGCCATAAGGGTACTTAAGCTTGTGGAGTTATCCATTTTAAATTTCTTTATTAAATCTTTAACATACTTGGATTGTCGAACATAATTACCATCTCTAGTCTATTTAATTTATAATCCTAAGAAAAAGTTGAGCTCACCTACCAAGCTCATTTCGAATTCACTTTCCATTATTTTTACAAAATTCTTTTAGAAGGTTAGAGTTGGTGGATCCAAAAATTATATCATCAACATAAATTTGGGCAATAAAAATATCATTTTCTAAGGATTTAACAAAAAGGGTAGAGTCAATTTGGCCTTGGTTAAATTTCTTAGAAATTAGATAAGTTGATAAACGTTCATACCATGCCCTAGGTGCTTGTTTCAACCTATAAAGTGCTTTTCTAAGGTTAAAGACATACATAGGTTTTTCTAGGTCCTCAAATCCTGGCGGTTGTCCTACATATATTGATGGGAACCCAAAGAGAAGAAGTCTCAAGAATACACAACAAATGGAAGAAAGAGAGAAAGATAGTCTAAATCGAAAAGATGGAGAATGAAAGAAAGAAACCTCGACCCAATGCTTAAGGAAGCACGAACCTTGGTATAGAAGAAGAAGAAGATAGACGCCACAACCTTGGGATGGAGGTTGATAAGTCTTGAACGCCACAAGGCGATGTCTTGATAAGTTCTAGTTCGATGAAGTACCAACAAGTGAGAGCCTCACCATGTAGTAGATTGAATAAGCCAAAAGTTACATGTTGTGGCCGCCACCCCCTATATTTATAGCTATAGGGTGACCTAAAAACCCTAAAAGGTCAAAAGGAAGCTCATTTAGTAAAGGCCTATGTAGACTACATAGGCCTATTGAGCTCTTGGCATCATTACAACCCATATAAAGCTAGAAATTGGGCCTAAATTGAACTCACAAAATTAACATATCCTTCTTACATAGACAAGAGACTAAGGAGACTAGTTAAGCTCATCTAAGGCTTGAATTAGGTTGACTAAGCCGTATGACTTGCTCTAGGTCAAATCTTCTTCAATGGTGGCATTGGCTTTCACATCTTCAATTAGCACATTAAGTGCTTCTTTCATCTTTTTAGCCTTAGCCCTAGTAATTGGGCCTCCTTTGATGCATAATATATCATCAACATCTTCTAGAGTGGGTTGAGCATGATCCATATCGTTAGATTGTTGGGCAACTTGTTCACTTCCTTTGTCTCCATCATTCCCCCTCTCCTCAAAAGGATTCGTCCTCGAATCTTGATTACCTACATCAAAGGGAGAGAGATCAGAAACATTAAATGTGGAACTCACATTATACTCACCCGGCAAGTCAAGCTTGTAGGCATTATCATTGATTCTCACCACGACTTGAAATGGTCCATCCCCTCTTGGATACAACTTAGTATGACATTTAGCAGAAAATCTCTCCTTTCTCATATGAACCCAAACCCAATCACCGGGTTCAAAAATCATTTTCTTTCGTCCCTTGTTGGCTTGCGTAGCATATTGTTCAGTCTTCTTTTCAATTTGCATCCTTACTTTCTCGTGCATTTGCCTCACAAATTCAGCTTTCTTTGTACCATCCAAACTTGCATGCTCAGAGATAGGCAAAGGTGATAAATCCAATGGAGTTAGCGGATTAAAACCATATACCACTTCAAAAGGTGAACACTTAGTAGCAGAATGTATAGATCTATTATATGTAAATTCAACATGTGGTAAGCAATGGGTCGAAGATTCATTCTTTCATTCTCCATCTTTTCGATTTAGACTATCTTTCTCTCTTTTCTTCCATTTGCTGTGTGTTCTTGAGACTTCTTCTCATTGGGTTCGCATCATTTGGTATCAGAGCCTTAGTTTTTCTAAATCGATTTGGTTATCCTTTTCTTTGTGCTCTTGAGTTTCTATCTTATTTTTGTTTCTTCTCTTTTGCTTAGCAAGCCTTGCTTGCTTTGTTGCTCAAAAAAAAAAAGAGGAAAAAAAATTTGGCCAAAAAAAAAGAGAAAGAAAAAAAAAGAAGCAAAGAAAGGAAGGAAGAAAGAAAAAAAAAAGAAGCAAAAGAGGCTAAAAAAAAAAGAAAAAAAAGGAAGTAGAGACTTTGTTTGCAAATTTATTTTCACATTTCCTATAAAGTATTCTCATTTCATTTCAAATTAGCCTAGATTAAGTTCTGGCAACTTTCATTTCAGCTCTTATTTAAAGTATTCTCATTTCATTTCAAGTTAGCCAAGATTAAGTTCTGGCAACTTTCTTTTCAGCTCTTATTTCAACTATTCTCATTTCATTTCAAGTTAGCCTAGATTAAATTCTGGCAGCCTTGATTAAGTTCTGGCAACTTTAAGTTTTCAATTCTGCAATTTGCACTTTTTATCTTTAATTCCTATCTTTTATCCTAACACCCTTGGGAATTTTGATAGTCCACGAACGCTTACAAGGTATTTACCTCAATTCTCAGTTCAAATTCTTTAAAGAGCTAACATTCGTGAGTTAGAATGTTTGAGTGAAACAGGTTGTTCAATGGCGACAAGTGGAGAAGAAGCAAGACCTAGAGAATCCCTTGATCAACATGCTTTGAGACAACACTTGGAACGCATGGAAATCCGTTTTACTCAGATTATGGACAGAATAGAGAAACAAGATGCTGTAATTGCAGGATTGCAACATAGCCAAGTTGGTAGAGTTCCTTCACGAAGTGCTAGACAATATAACCGTGGGGACCATGATGATGGCGTATCTGAGGACATTGATGATAGAGCTTCATGTGGCAGATCGGATCATGCTCGAGTAGGTGGTAGAAGAGGAAGGATGAATGATCATGTGGATAGAAACTTGGTAAATATCAAGATGAAGATTCCTTCATTTCAAGGAAAAAGTGATCCTGAAGCCTATTTGGAGTGGGAAAAGAAAGTGGAGTTAGTATTTGATTGTCACAACTATTCTGAAAAGAAGATGGTAAAACTCGTTGCCGTTGAATTTGTTGATTATGCAATTATTTGGTGGGATCAAATTATTCTAAGTAGGAGAAGAAACAAAGAGAGACCCGTTGGCAGTTGGGAGGAAATGAAGACTATTATGAGAAAGAGATTCATTCCAACACATTACTATCGGGATTTGTATCAACGGTTACAAAATCTCACACAAGGATCCAAGACTGTGGAGGAATACCACAAAGAGATGGAAATCGCAATGATTCGAACAAATGTGGAGGAGGACCGAGAAGCGACCATGGCACGATTTTTACAAGGATTAAATCAAGAATTGCAAATGTAGTGGAGTTGCAACATTAAGTGGAGCTTGAAGACATGGTGCATATGTCCAAGAAGGTTGAAAGACAACTCAAAAAGAAGGGATCAATCAAGCATGGGGGGCAATATTCTAATCCGTCAACATGGAAATCTAGTTGGAAAAAAGAGATGATAAAGTTGAATCAAAGAAAAAGCCCGATTTTTCAAAGAATAAAGATGCGAGCTCCATTGGTCAAAGGCAAAGAACCCCTCCAACCTTCAAGAAATAGAGATATTAAATGCTTTAAGTGCTTAGGAAGGGGACATATCGCATCACAATGCCCAAACAAAAGAATTATGATTTTGAAAGAAAATGTTGGCATCGAGACGGAAAGTGAGTCCGAAGATGATAGTGTGCACACATTATTGGAAAGTGAAGAAGCATATCCCGTTGAAGGTGAAGCCCTTGTCACTAGGCGTGCTCTAAATGTGCAAGTGAAAGAAGATAACGAAGAACAACGAGACAACATATTTCATACCCGTTGCCACATCAAAGGCAAGGTTTGTAGTATGATTATAGATGGGGGAAGTTGCACTAATGTAGCTAGGACTATTTTGGTTGAGAAATTATGCTTGCCTACCACTAAGCATCCTAGACCTTATAAACTACAATGGTTGAATGATTGCGGGGAAGTCAAGGTCAACAAGCAAGTGTTGGTTTCATTTTTCATTGGTAGATATCATGATGAGAAACTTTGTGATGTAGTGTCGATGCATGCAAGTCATTTACTTTTAGGTAGACCATGGCAATTTGATAGGAAGGTCATGCATGATGGGTTTAAAAATAAGTATTCTTTTATGATGCATGGTAAACATATAACTCTTGTACCATTGACTCCTAAGCAAGTATATGAAGATCAAAAATGAGAGTGAAAAAAGAAAAGAGTGTGAGAAAAAAGAGTGAGAAAAAGAAAAAGAGTGGAAAAGAAATTCAAGAGCAAGAGTGTAAAAAAGGGAGCTTTTATGCAAAAGAAAGTGAGGTTAAGAGAGCGTTTTATGCTTCACAGCCGATGATTGTACTTTTGTACAAGGTGGCCGATTTTAACACTAACGATCTTATTGTGGTGTCTATCTTCTTCTTCTTCTATACCAAGGTTCGTGCTTCCTTAAGCATTGGGTCGGGGTTTCATTCTTTCATTCTCCATCTTTTCGATTTAGACTATCTTTCTCTCTTTTCTTCCATTTGTTCTGTGTTCTTGAGACTTCTTCTCATTGGGTTCGCATCAAATCTGTTTGCATGCTTCCATTGGTTTGTTTCACTTAATTATCGTGTGCTAACTTAGTTTTTAAATCATTTCTATTGTGCTACTTTATTTTATTCAATTATTTTTGAAATATTAGCTCGTAAAATTCATAATGATATTTTTCACCCCCCCCCCTTCTAGCATCGAATTCAATCCTACAATAATGAATCAATATGCATGCTCATCCACAACGACGATCACACCACCCTAGGATAATAATTCTTGCCAGTCAACCATGAGGTATCGCATTGACAAGGCAAGGTCATGTCTCATGTCAAGCTAATGGTCCTCTCCCCCATAAGTCTCATAATCCTGATTGTCAAATGAGTATCTCCTATCAACTTCACTACCTCCATCTGCCCCTCCTTCGCAAATGCTAATTGATCAGTCCATGCCTCTAGTGTCTCCTAGTCTAGGAAAGATTTTGTTTTTTTATAATTGAGAGCGGCTACTTGTAATTGACGAAATGTCATAGCAGAGTAAATATCCATGGTTCCATACAAAAATGAGTATCATAAAATGTATAAACTCCTAACCCCTATGAGAAGAGTAGAGGTATGTACACATATCCGATGTGGACTCAAATACTATGGCCTAGGTCAGCTACACATGTCTACTAATGAGATATCAGATCTGAGTAGACACTCGAGGTGTTGTAGATCTCTGTTGGGATTCTACTGGATACAGATTCCATGTCAATGCATCCAAGATGTATGCACTCAAACTTGAATCGGAGTAAACCTATGACAGTATCTAAATACACAAAATGTATGCTCACACTAATCTCAAACCATGTCACTATCAAAATATATGACCTTACAACTTTAGCTAGTCTAAGTGTAATTTAAAAATGCATGCTCTCAAAATAAAACCTCAACTCATGCTCGATGAGGCTATTCCTTTTTTTTTATTTATTGATTGTTTGATTAGTAACACGTTTAGTATTATTTTCAAGAATTTTGGAGTTGTTACTGGAAGCTCGTATCTTTAATATTTGTTATTATTGCAAGAAATCTATCAAGAACACGACGATTTTGTTCACCTAGTACTTTCATGAGGTTAATGAACCATGTTTGCGTGCTTTTATTGGAAATTTTGTCGTAGTATATTTTGATGACATCTTGATTTATAGAAAAAATTTAGAAGAGCATCTACAACATTTACAAAATGTTCTAATTGTTTTGCGAAATGAAAAGTTGTATGCTAACCTTCAAAAATGTTCTTTTTGCACTAATCAAATTGAGTTTCTTGGTTATATTCTTAGTGCTAAGGGAATAGCAGTTGATGAGAAGAAAGTTAAGGCTATTCGTGAATTGCCAACACCAAAAACAATAACTGAGGTACGTAGCTTTCATGGTTTGGCAAGTTTCTACAGAAGGTTTGTCAAGAATTTTAGCACTTTAGCCGCACCCTTGACTGAAATTGTTAAAAAGAATGTTGGATTTCATTGGAATAGTGAACAGGATTTAGCCTTCAACTCACTTAAGGAGAAATTAAGTTTTGCACCATTACTTGCATTACCTAACTTTGCTAAAACTTTCGAAATTGAGTGTGATGCATCAGGAATAGGTATTGGGGCAGTGCTAATACAAGAAGGTCGACCCCTTGCTTATTTTAGTGAGAAATTGAGTGGAGCAGCTTTAAACTATCCCACTTATGACAAAGAGATGTATGCTTTGGTGAGGGCTTTAGAGACTTGGCAGTATTACTTGTGGCCCAAAGAGTTTGTCATTCACATTGATCATGAATCATTGAAGCACTTGAAGAGCCAAAGTAAGTTGAATCGACGTCATGCGAAATGGGTGGAGTTCATTGAATCATTTCCTCATGTGATCAAGTATAAACGAGGTATGGAAATGTAGCGACCCGCCTTCTCTACCTTAGACGGTCTGTTACTTGTCTACTTCTTGACTCTAATGCACGACTAAAGATGCGGAACTTTCTTAAACTTGTATTTAAATCTATCTAAGAATAATCGTCTAACTTTAATAGTCATGCATAATACAATGACACACTTCCTTTCTCTAAAATTCGTAAGGAAAATATTCATTACATGCAATTCTAGCCATTTAAACTCATCACACAAGGTTCTATAACATTACTAAAGCATTTATGGAATATGGATGCAACTTTTCTAAGCATATTTCAAGCAATAAGACTTAATTCGAAACTAACCACATCTTGGCACATGCCATAATATTTCTAGAACTTCATAGAATGTAAATCTTACTTTTCTACCGAATTTACAAGCATTTTAAGTACAATTAGGACCTAGTCCAAAAGGGAATAATAATAAGCTCAAGAATAAGTCTAAAATGCAATGTATCCACATGTTAAACTACTCATGCCCTTGCTCATCTAGTGCATTCACAAAAGTATGCATACTAATTGAAATGACATGGAATCTTCATTCTACAAAATTGAGCATGTAAAACTATCCGAAGCATGAATGTTTAATAAACTCCATAACACAATAACTTGGAATTTGGAAATCTTAAACATGCATTTCAATTAAGTTAAACTGTCTCATCCCAAGGATCTCTCCAAGGTCAGCCACCACACACACGTCACTCAGCACCGCCTCGTCGTCTTCCTTCAGAATTGCTTGCCTTTACCTTTATCTGCAGCAAGAGGAAATGCAACTAATAAGCATAAAGCTTAGCAAGTACTATCTAGCTCACAAAATCTCGAAATGTGCAAGCATGCTTTTTAAACAATGTGAAATCACATGAGATACTTTTATGCTTAAAGGAAACACTAAAACATGTATAACTCAAAACATGCATACTCAAGCATTAATAAGTCTTGACTCACTTTTTCTTGGCTTAACTTGAAACTTTAGCAATTCTTTAACTTTACATCTTTCTTTAACTTTTTTAGGAAAACTTCCTTAAATTTTAGAAAACTTTGCTAAAGCATATACTTGAAAATAATAACTCACTTGGATCCACTTAAGACGTAAGTACCATCTTATGCGCGTTCCCTAAAAGGTTGGGGTAGCGAGCCGCCAATCCTAATAGAGCAGACCTTGGTCTACCAGGGCCAAGACCTTAGAATTGGACACCTGGATTTCTTTAACGACGCCCTTGGACGCCGGGTACCTGCCTTAGAAAATAAAATAGCTTTTCTCTCTTTTCTTTCTTATCTTTAAATGCCTTGGCATTTTATCGAACACCTTGTGTGCCCAAATCCCTAAGTCTTGACTTTTGGGGATTTTGTAAGGCCTTGGCCTTCTCTTTTCTTTTTCTTTATCTTTCTTTTCTTTTCTTATAGATTTCTGAGACCCTAAACTCACATAGGATACTCTATCAAACATATATAAGCATATAATGAACTAAGATCACATGCAAAAATCTTAAACTAAAAGTAAATATCTCTTTTAGAACTTTTAAGGGAAAATTCTTGCGGAAAACTGCCTCTTACTGCAGGTGAGCAGTACTTACCTCGATATCTTGGACTTACAACCAAGAACGGCGTCGGAGGTTCCGGAGAAACTCGGAGTCTCGGAGATTTCTTCGCGCTCACGCGTTCCTCTCGTCGTGGGGATTCCGAATATCGGAAAATCTCTCGGAGGAGAGCCTTGGCCGGCCACCGGAGGAAAGCCCTAGGGCTTGGTGTGTTTTCGCCCAAGAGAGGAGAGAAGAGGGCGGCGTGCGGCTGGTTTGGGCGAGGAAGGGTTTGAGTTGAGGGAAAATAAAACTTCTCTCCTTAATTATTTATTTATACTTATGGGGGCGAATTTACCTAATTATACCTTATCTATTGTTTCGCTCAATCTACTTTAACAAAAACAAACCAGCGCAGCTGGTCCGCCCATTCGTCTCTCACAGCATAGGTTAGGTGAAGGGTTCGATTCCCACCTATGCGATTTTCTGTTTATAACCCTTTTTGCCACTTTCGTTTACGGAAAAATTCTATAAAAATATTCTAAAAATTCCTAAAAATATCTAGAATATTTTTAAAATATTTTTAACTAATTTCAAGGACTTTAAGGACTTAAAAGGGAAATTTTGGGGCGTTACAATCCCCCATACCTTACGAAAAGTTCGTCCTCGAACTTAGAATAATTCTGGATATCTTTCTCTCATGCTGTCCTCACGTTCCCAAGTAGCCTCCTCATGCTTCTGATTCTGCCAGATGACCTTCACTAGTGGCACTTCTTTGTTTCTTAATCTTTTAACTGCTTTGTCCACTATCTGTGTCGGTCTGCTCTCATAGCTAAGATCTTCTTGGATCTGCACTGACTGAGGCTGAATCACTTGATTGGGATCGTGAATACACTTCTTTAGCATAGAGACATGAAATGTACTGTGGATAGCGGACATGTCCTGATGTGGACCAAGGAGGGGATACAAGCTTACAAGACAAAGCCATAGAGGAAGAGGCATTGAAAGGAATTGGAGGACCCATGACAAGATCCAAGACTAAGAGAATGAAGCAAGCTTTGGAAGGCTTAATAATGGAGCTCAAGGAGAAGAAGGATCAATGCACAATGGAGGCAACAACTAAATGGATCACATTCCTTCAAATTGAAAGTGAAATTGAGCCCACATAAAGACAAAACTTGAAGGCCCAAAACCACATGATCCAAGATGCATTCAAGGGCTACAAGTGTCCAATTTTCGTGGGTATTTTTGGGGGAATTTTCTGAAGTTATTTTTGATGTTTTTTTGGTGGGTTTTTAATGCTTTTGGGAGTTTCTAAGCTAGTATTAGGGAATTGTGGGAAATAAATATCATGCATGCATGCATGCATGATAATGGTGCATAATTAGTGCTTAGTGGGAAGTGTGGTAGAGGTTAATGTTTCAACCTCCACTAAGTCTATATATAGGAGAACTCTTGTATGACCAAGGCATGTTAAGTTTGAATGAAATCAGAGTTTTCTCTATTGTGAGAGCTTCCTTTGGTTCTTAGGCAAAGAACTAATCGTGATCTTATCAAGGCAACTTGTGGCGATCGAATCCCCCATGACTTATCACTCACCCTCTCATCTTTCTTGAGTGTGGCGTCAATATCCTTCCCTACATCTGAATTTCAAGGCGATCCATTCCAAGGTGCTTATCATTTGGTATCAGAGCCTTGGCTCCTTGATTTTCAGGTTTGCGTTTTGTTCTTCTTCATTTGTGTTCTTGTTCATCTTTGTTAATCTCTCATCCATAGTATTCCATTGGTGTTTTCATTCTCCAACTCTATTTATCGCTTCTCTATTTGGGTCCTAAACTCAAAAAAAAAAAAAGTTGAAAAAAAAAAGGTGTTACTTGAGTCATTGTGTTTTTTTTGACTGAAGAAAAAAAAAAGGACAAAAAGGAAATTCGAGAAAAAAAAAAAAGAAGGAAGATCGGCGAATTGAAAGGACCCAATATTTCTCTCATTGCTCTTGATCGTTGCTGAATTGCTTGTTCTAACCGTTTATTTCTCTTGTTCTACTCATAATCTCTTGTTGGTTTCTTGCTCACTTGATTGTCTACTTGTTGTCTTGAGAAAATCGTTGATAAGGTTCTTTTCTTAAGGGCTTATAAAGGAAGCTGAGTGGATAAATTTGAGTGCAACCACGTGAGGCGAGTGGTGAGGTTTTTCTAACATTTCTTGTGTAATTTTCCTTGTCATCTTTTTTTTTTGTTGCAAGCATGAGTGGGGAAAACTCCCCTAGGCAAGATCCTAATAGGCTTCAAATGGAGGCGCTTACTCAACACTTTGAGAGAATGCTTCAAAGACAACTTGAAGGCTTACATGAAAGGATGGACCGACTTGAAGGAGGAAGAGTTTCCAACCATGGGGGAAATTCTAATCATGAAGAATCTCATCCGGGAAGTGACCTATTCTATAGTTCTCCAAGAGAAAGAAGGAGGCGTGAAGGGGGACGAAGACACGAAAGAGGAGGTAGAAACCATCAACATGAAGACGATCTAAGAGGGGTGAAAGTCAAGGTACCTTCCTTCCAAGGGAGGAATGACCCCGACACATATCTTGAGTGGGAAATGAAAATAGAGCAAATCTTCTCATGCCACAATTACCCTGATGCCAAGAAAGTGAAGGTGGCTGCCCTTGAGTTCACCGATTATGCTTTAATTTGGTGGGATCAAATGCAAAAGGAGAGAAGAAGGTATGGAGAGCACCCTATCAACACTTGGGGTGAAATGAAGACTTTGATGAGAAGGAGATTTGTGCCTTCCCACTACCATAGGGAGTTGCACAACAAATTGCAAAGACTCATCCAAGGGAGTAGGAGTGTGGATGAGTATTACAAGGAGATGGAGGTGGCTTTGATTAGGGCCAATATTGAGGAGGAAAGGGAAGCAACTATGGCTCGATTTCTCCATGGCCTAAACCGAGATATTGGAGACATTGTAGAGCTACAACATTATGTGGAGCTTGAAGACTTAGTTCATCAAGCAATGAAAGTGGAGCAACAATTAAAGAGAAAGGGCGTTATGAAAAGACCATCTTCTTCAAACTACTCTTCAAATTGGAAGGACAAGCCAAAGAAGGAGGGTTCCTCTTCTAATTCAAAGGAGGTAACAAGCGCTAAGAAGCCTTTTCCTACTACTACTTCTTCTACTTCTAAGAGCAGGGATATCAAGTGCTTCAAGTGTTTGGGAAAAGGACATATCGCATCCGAATGCCCGAATAAGAAGACTATGGTGGTTAGGGATAATGGGAGCATCTCTAGTGAAGAAACTTCTTCTCATTCTTCTTCTTCAAGCGATGAGGAACATGATGGAGCAGCCTATGCGCAAGATGGCGATCTCTTGGTGGTTAGAAGGTTATTAGGAAGTCAAGCCAAGGAGCATGAGGAGGACCAAAGAGAGAATATTTTTCATACTCGTTGCCTTATTCAAGGTAAAACATGCTCTATGATCATTGATGGTGGAAGTTGCACCAATGTGGCAAGCACTAGGTTGGTTACCAAACTCAACCTCAAGACTACACCGCATGCAAGACCATATAAACTCCAATGGCTAAGTAATAGTGGTGAATTGGTGGTGAATCAACAAGTGATGATTAATTTCTCCATTGGAAAATATGAAGATCAAGTTCTATGTGATATTGTACCTATGGAGGCAAGCCACATTCTTCTTGGAAGACCTTGGCAGTTTGATAGGCGAGCTCACCATGATGGATTCTCCAACAAGTTCTCATTTCTTCACAATTCCCACAAAGTCACACTTGTACCATTATCACCTAGGGAGGTTTGTGCGGATCAAAAAAAAATGCGAGAGAAAAGAGAAAAAGAAGAGCGAGAGCTTAAGAAAAAGAAAGGAGAGAATGAGGAAAAGAAAGAGAGAATGAGGAAAGAAAGAAAAGAGAGAATGAGGAAAAGAAAAGAGAGAACGAGGAAAAGAAAGAGAGAAGAATAGAAAATTTGTTTGCAAGAGGAAGTGAGGTGAAGAGAGCTTATTTGACAAGGCAACCTATATTTCTTCTTTTGAGCAAGGAAACTTGCTTGGAAACTAATACTAACTCCTTGCCCAGTGATGTTGTTGCTATTTTGCAGGACTTTGAGGATGTGTTTCCCCAGGAAGTACCTCACGGTTTGCCACCAATGAGGGGAATAGAACACCAAATGGACCTTATTCCTGGTGCTTCTCTTCCCAATAGGCCTGCCTATAGGAGCAACCCTCAAGAAACAAAGGAGATACAGAATCAAGTGGAGGAGTTATTACAAAAAGGATGGGTGAGAGAGAGCTTAAGTCCTTGTGCTGTACCAGTAATTTTGGTACCTAAAAAGGATGGATCATGGAGGATGTGCACGGACTGTAGAGCTATCAACAACATCACAATTCGGTATCGACATCCTATCCCTAGACTTGATGATTTACTTGATGAATTGCATGGTGCTTGCTTCTTTACTAAGATTGATTTGAAAAGTGGGTACCATCAAATTAGGATAAGGGAAGGGGATGAATGGAAAACTGCTTTCAAAACTAAATATGGATTGTATGAATGGTTGGTAATGCCTTTTGGGTTAACTAATGCGCCAAGCACTTTTATGAGGCTTATGAACCATGTTTTACGAGAATTCCTAGGAAAATTTGTGGTAGTCTACTTTGATGATATTTTGGTATATTCCAAGAGTTTGGTTAAGCACGCAGCTACATGTCACCCTCAAACTGACGGCCAAACTGAGGTGGTAAATAGGACTCTTTCTACTCTTCTTAGAGCAATTATTAAGAAGAACATTAAGTCTTGGGAAGAATGTTTACCTCATGTTGAATTTGCTTATAACAGGGCTGTCCATTCTACTACTCAATTTTCCCCTTTTGAGATTATTTATGGGTTCAATCCGCTAACACCTCTTGATTTGCTTCCTTTACCTAACACTTCTTCTTTAGTTCACAAGGATGGTCAAGCAAAGGCAGAATATGTGAAAAAGCTTCATGAGCAAGTTAAAGCTCAAATTGAGAAGAAAATGGAGCAATATGCGAAGAGAGCCAATAAAGGGAGAAAAAGAGTTGTCCTTGAACCCGGTGATTGGGTGTGGGTTCATATGAGAAAGGAAAGGTTTCCTGCCCAAAGGAAATCAAAGCTTCAACCAAGAGGAGATGGACCATTCCAAGTGTTGGAAAGAATTAATGACAATGCTTACAAAATTGACTTACCCGGTGAGTATGGTGTTAGTGCAACATTTAATGTGGCTGATTTGCGTCCATTTGATGTAGGTGATGAAGATCTAAATTCGAGGACGAATTCACCTAAAGAAGGAGGGAATGATGTGGACCAAGGAGGGGATACAAGCTTACAAGACAAAGCCATAGAAGAAGAGGCATTGAAAGGAATTGGAGGACCCATGACAAGATCCAAGACTAAGAGAATGAAGCAAGCTTTGGAAGGCTTAATAATGGAGCTCAAGGAGAAGAAGGATCAATGCACAATGGAGGCAACAACTAAATGGATCACATTCCTTCAAATTGAAAGTGAAATTGAGCCCACATGAAGACAAAACTTGAAGGCCCAAAACCACATGATCCAAGATGCATTCAAGGGCTACAAGTGTCCAATTTTCGTGGGTATTTTTGGGGGAATTTTCTGAAGTTATTTTTGATGTTTTTTTGGTGGGTTTTTAATGCTTTTGGGAGTTCCTAAGCTAGTATTAGGGAATTGTGGGAAATAAATATCATGCATGCATGCATGCATGATAATGGTGCATAATTAGTGCTTAGTGGGAAGTGTGGTAGAGGTTAATGTTTCAACCTCCACTAAGTCTATATATAGGAGAACTCTTGTATGACCAAGGCATGTTAAGTTTGAATGAAATCAGAGTTTTCTCTATTGTGAGAGCTTCCTTTGGTTCTTAGGCAAAGAACTAATCGTGATCTTATCAAGGCAACTTGTGGCGATCGAAACCCTCATGACTTATCACTCACCCTCTCATCTTTCTTGAGTGTGGCGTCAATATCCTTCCCTACATCTGAATTTCAAGGCGATCCATTCCAAGGTGCTTATCATGTCCTCTGGCAAGTCCAGCTCATAGGCTACCTTTCCAACTCTCTTTATAATCTTGTAGGGTCCTATGTAGCGAGGACTCAGCTTGCCCTTTTTGCCAAATCTCATCACTCCCTTCATGGGAGCGACCTTGAGAAATACTGAATCTCCAACTTGGAACTCAAGTGGCCTACGGCGTGTGTCAGCATAACTTTTCTGTCTACTCTGGGCAGTCTCAATCCTCTGGCGGATCATCTGGATAGCCTGAGTGGTCTCATCTATAAGCTCAGTCTGGCTGCCTAGTCCTGACTCCATCTCTTTCTTCTCACCAGCTTCTTGCCAGCATATGAGTGATCTGCATTTCCTGCCATATAATGCTTCATAAGGTGCCATTTTGATAGTGGCCTGATAGCTATTGTTGTAGACAAATTCAGCTAAACACAGGTACTTGCACCAACTGCCCTTAAAATCTAGTGCACAGGCCCTGAGCATATCTTCTAAAATTTGATTTACTTTTTCTGTATGTCCATCAGTCTGGGGATGGAAGGCTGTGCTGAATTTAAGTCTGGTGCCTAGTGCGTCCTGAACACACCTCCAAAAATGGGAGATGAACCGCCCATCTCTGTCAGAAACGATCGACTTCGGAACTCCGTGAAGCCTGATCACTTCTTTCACGTACAGCTGTGCTAACTGCTCTACCGAATGCGATAACTTGATGGCTAGGAAGTGGGCAGACTTGGTCAATCTGTCCACTATCACCCATATTGCATCATGTCCATGGGTGGTTCTTGGAAGACCTGTGATAAAGTCTATGGATATTTCTTCCCACTTCCACTCTGGAATGGGAAGTGGCTGTAGAACTCCTCCTGGTCTCTGGTGCTCTGCCTTGACTCTCTGGCAAGTTAAGCAGGTACTGATATATCTGGCCACGTCTCGCTTGAGTCCAGACCACCAGAACCTTTACCTTAAATCTTGGTACATCTTGGTAGAACCAGGATGCATAGAGCACGGGGTGCTGTGGGCTTCTTCTAAAATATTCTTTCTTAGTTCCTCATCATTGGGGACGCAAAGGCGGTCTCCAAGGTAGAGGATGCCACTATCTGATACTCGAAACTCTGAATTTTCTGCCTCTTGGATCTCCTGCTTGATCTTCTGGATCTCTGGGTCTTGACTTTGCTTTCTTTGTATATCCACAAGCAGGGTTGACTCTAGAGTCAATGCAGAAAGTTGCCCAATTATTACCTCGACTCCAAAATCCTTTATTTCTTTCTGAAGTGGTAGAGATAGTGATGATAGGGACATCAGTGCTGCACAGGATTTTCTGCTCAGTGCATCTGCCACTTTATTAGCTTTACCTGGGTGGTAGAGGATTTCACAGTCATAATCTTTGACCAACTCTAGCCACCTGCGCTGCCTCATATTCAGATCCTTCTGAGTGAAGAAGTACTTCAAACTCTGATGGTCTGTGAAGATTCTGCACTGCACTCCATACAGGTAGTGTCTCCAGAGCTTCAGTGCGAAAACCACAGCTGCTAGCTCAAGGTCATGAGTAGGGTAATTCTTCTCATAGTCCTTGAGCTGTCTGGAGGCATATGCTATTACTTTACCATCTTGCAGGAGGACAGCTCCAAGGCCCATCTTGGATGCATCACTGTAGATGTCAAAGGCCTTGTCACTCTCTGGAACAGTCAGGATGGGAGCACTAGTCAATCTTTTCTTCAGTTCTAGGAAGCTGTGCTCGCATTTATCTGACCACTCAAACTTCTGATTCTTTCTGGTCAGGGCTGTGAGTGGAGAGGCTATTCTGGAAAAGTCCTCCACAAATTTTCTGTAATATCCTGCCAGGCCTAAGAAGCTTCTGATTTCACTGGCATTCTTGGGTCTACACCAGTTGCTGACTGCTTCTATCTTGGCTGGATCAACTTGAATGCCTTCTTTGGATACAATGTGACCTAGGAAGGCCACCTGATCTAGCCAAAACTCACACTTTGAGAATTTTGCATAGAGCTTCTCCTGCTGAAGAATCTGCAGCACTATCCTCAAGTGTGTAGCATGGTCCTCTGGAGTCTGTGAGTATATGAGAATATCATCAATAAATACAATGATGAATTTATCGAGATACTCCCTGAAGATGTGGTTCATCAGCTCCATGAAGACTGCTGGAGCATTGGTTACTCCAAAAGGCATCACTACAAATTCGTAGTGGCTGTATCTTGTCCTGAAGGCCGTCCTGGGGATGTCACTTTCTTTAGCCTTTAGCTGATGATACCCAGAACGCAGATCTATCTTCGAGAACACTGTAGCCCCTTTGAGTTGATCAAATAAATCATCTATTCTAGGAAGGGGGTACTTGTTCTTGATGGTTACCTTGTTCAGAGCTCTGTAGTCTATGCACAGACGCATAGACCCATCCTTCTTCTTGACGAAAAGTACAGGAGCTCCCCAGGGTGAATGACTCGGGCGAATGAAGCCCTTGTCTAGTAGCTCATGGAGTTGCTCTTGTAATTCCTTCAACTCTGCTGGAGACATACGATATGGGGCCTTCGAGACCGGACCGGTTCCTGGTACTAGCTCGATCTCGAATTCCACTTCTCTGTTGGGAGGTAGTCCAGGTAGTTCTTCTGGGAATACTTTTGGATACTCACAGACTACCCGTACATCCTCCTGCTTGCGCTCTTCCTTTGCTTCTTTGTCCACTAGGCGTGCAAGAAAACCAGCACACCCTTGTTCTAGCATCTGGTGGGCTGCCAAGGCTGAGAGGAATTTCTGAGTCTTTCTCCTTGGGGCTCCTTGAAATTCGAACGGTGGTTCTCCTGCTGGACTGAAAACCACCTTCCTCCGGTGACAGTCCACTGAAGCGCTGTACTTACTGAGGAAATCCATGCCCAGTATGACGTCGAAGTCTTGCATCGCAAGGACTATTAGATCGACATATAACTCTCGGTCTGAAATCTTGATTGACACAGTCCGGAGCCGCTGGGTGGATTCCATGATTTCCCCTGAAGGGAGAGTTGTCAGGAATCTGGACTCCCAACTCTCTGCAGACACCTGTAACTTACTAGCAAAAGGTACTGATACGAAAGAGTGGGTCGCCCCAGTGTCAAACAGTGTAGTAGCTAAATGCTGAAAAATAACTATTTGACCTGTTACGACCGTGGAGGCGCTGGCAGCTTCTTCCTTCGTGAGGGAAAAGACTGGCATTGGTTGAAACTGGTGCTGCTTCCAACCCTCCCTGACTGATCTGAGGTCCCTCCAGTATAGTAGGCATTAATGTAACTGAGGCTTGCCTCCATACTGTACGGACTGCTGAGGAAGTACCTTAAACTTGTTTGGGCAGTCATTGGATCTGTGTCCCTCTTGTCCACATGAATAGCATCCAGTTACACCCAAAAGGCATGCTCCTGGATGGGTCCTCCCACACTTAGGACAAGGTGGATACCTAGCTTGCTTGTTCTCTGGGTTTCCTTTTTGGCTGCCAGGCCACTGCTTCCTTTTGTGGTTCTTGTTCTTCCAACTCTGGTTATTTGGCTGAGGCCTTTGGCCTCCTGTTATCTTGTTCTCAATCAGGACTGGCTTCTGCTGTGTTTGTTGTGCCTTGATGCTATTCAGATAGTGCTCTGAGATTAGTGCACTACTGACCAACTCCTCGCTGGTCTGGGGTCGGTGCGTCCTGTTGTTCACGTTGAGTGCTATTTCAGGATTCAGCATGCGGAGCATCAGTCTGACTCGCTCCTTCTCTGTGCTGACTAGCTCTGGGCAGAGGCGAGCTAGTCTGTTGAACTTCGCGACTGCTTCTCCCACTGGTAGGTTACCTTGTCTGAACTCCATGAAGTCCTCGTAGTGCTTGTTGGTAACCCACATGTGGAAGAACTCCTCATAGAACTCTTGCTCGAAATCTGTCCAGCTCATCTGGTTGACTATCCTCTTACTCTTGACCCGCTCCCACCACATACGAGCATCTCCAGTTAGGCAGAAGGAGGCACATTTGACCTTCTCGACTTCTGGCCAGTCAAGAAGCTCTATTGTGCTCCCTAAAGTCTTGAACCAAGCCTGGGCATCCCAGGGCTCAGTCGTGCCTGAGAAGCTTTCAGGTTTCAGCCTCTACCACTGGACGAGGTATGCTTCTTGTCTTCGGTTCACGGCAGGGGTCTCCTGTGGGACTGGTGGAACTTCAGCCACCACTGGAGTCTCCACTCCTGCTGTGGGTGGTGTAGGGGGCGCTGGGTGCTGATTTGCCATCAGTGTGGCGATGGTCCTCTGTTGCTCTGTAATCTGAGCCTGCATTTGAGCAATGACTGCCATCAGGTTTGGCTTATTCTGTGCCAGGCTCATTGTTATCTTGAACTGGAGTGTTGTTCCTTGCATTAGGAGCTCGGCCTCTTCTTGCCATCTAATAATGCATAAGGGAATAAGAAATCACTACTACATCTCTAGGTACAAACATGTCTTCTTACTTAGTAACCTAATATCCATTCTAGGGATTAAACATGATTCCGTGATACTAAGGTATTAAACATGCTTCCTTGTTCTATACACATAGGAGTAAGTACTTAAGCATTTCTCTATACTGCAATTAAATAAAGGAGCAATAGAAAAACTGAAACTTAAAACTTTCTTACTTGAAGACGGCAAGGTTGATGCTGATGTGTGTGTGATGCTGGAGAATGGGAACTGCTCTGATACCAACTGTAGCGACCCGCCTTCTCTACCTTAGACGGTCCGTTACTTGTCTACTTCTTGACTCTAATGCACGACTAAAGATGCGGAACTTTCTTAAACTTGTATTTAAATCTATCTAAGAATAATGGTCTAACTTTAATAGTCATGCATAATACAATGGCACACTTCCTTTCTCTAAAATTCGTAAGGAAAATATTCATTACAAGCAATTCTAGCCATTTAAACTCATCACACAAGGTTCTATAACATTACTAAAGCATTTATGGAATATGGATGCAACTTTTCTAAGCATATTTCAAGCAATAAGACTTAATTCGAAACTAACCACATCTTGGCACATGCAATAATATTTCTAGAACTTCATAGAATGTAAATCTTACTTTTCTACCGAATTTACAAGCATTTTAAGTACAATTAGGACCTAGTCCAAAAGGGAATAATAATAAGCTCAAGAATAAGTCTAAAATGCAATGTATCCACATGTTAAACTACTCATGCCCTTGCTCATCTAGTGCATTCACAAAAGTATGCATACTAATTGAAATGACATGGAATCTTCATTCTACAAAATTGAGCATGTAAAACTATCCGAAGCATGAATGTTTAATAAACTCCATAACACAATAACTTGGAATTTGGAAATCTTAAACATGGATTTCAATTAAGCTAAACTGTCTCATCCCAAGGATCTCTCCAAGGTCAGCCACCACACACACGTCACTCAGCACCGCCTCGTCGTCTTCCTTCAGAATTGCTTGCCTTTACCTTTATCTGCAGCAAGAGGAAATGCAACTAATAAGCATAAAGCTTAGCAAGTACTATCTAGCTCACAAAATCTCAAAATGTGCAAGCATGCTTTTTAAACAATGTGAAATCACATGAGATACTTTTATGCTTAAAGGAAACACTAAAACATGTATAACTCAAAACATGCATACTCAAGCATTAATAAATCTTGACTCACTTTTTCTTGGCTTAACTTGAAACTTTAGCAATTCTTTAACTTTACATCTTTCTTTAACTTTTTTAGGAAAACTTCCTTAAATTTTAGAAAACTTTGCTAAAGCATATACTTGAAAATAATAACTCACTTGGATCCACTTAAGACGTAAGTACCATCTTATGCGCGCTCCCTAAAAGGTTGGGGTAGCGAGCCGCCAATCCTAATAGAGCAGACCTTGGTCTACCAGGGCCAAGACCTTGGAATTGGACACCTGGATTTCTTTAACGACGCCCTTGGACGCCGGGTACCTGCCTTAGAAAATAAAATAGCTTTTCTCTCTTTTCTTTCTTATCTTTAAATGCCTTGGCATTTTATCGAACACCTTATGTGCCCAAATCCCTAAGTCTTGACTTTTGGGGATTTTGTAAGGCCTTGGCCTTCTCTTTTCTTTTTCTTTATCTTTTTTTTCTTTTCTTATAGATTTCTGAGACCCTAAACTCACATAGGATACTCTATCAAACATATATAAGCATATAATGAACTAAGATCACATGCAAAAATCTTAAACTAAAAGTAAATATCTCTTTTTGAACTTTTAAGGGAGAATTCTTGCGGAAAACTGCCTCTTACTGCAGGTGAGCAGTACTTACCTCGATATCTTGGACTTACAACCAAGAACGGCGTCGGAGGTTCCGGAGAAACTCGGAGTCTCGGAGATTTCTTCGCGCTCACGCGTTTCTCTCGTCGTGGGGATTCCGAATATCGGAAAATCTCTCGGAGGAGAGCCTTGGCCGGCCACCGGAGGAAAGCCCTAGGGCTTGGTGTGTTTTCGCCCAAGAGAGGAGAGAAGAGGGCGGCGTGCGGCTGGTTTGGGCGAGGAAGGGTTTGAGTTGAGAGAAAATAAAACTTCTCTCCTTAATTATCTATTTATACTTATGGGGGCGAATTTACCTAATTATACCTTATCTATTGTTTGACTCAATCTACTTCAACAAAAACAAACCAGCGCAGCTGGTCCGCCCATTCGTCTCTCACAGCATAGGTTAGGTGAAGGGTTCGATTCCCACCTACGCAATTTTCTGTTTATAACCCTTTTTGCCACTTTCGTTTATGGAAAAATTCTATAAAAATATTCTAAAAATTCCTAAAAATATCTAGAATATTTCTAAAATATTTTTAACTAATTTCAAGGACTTTAAGGACTTAAAAGGGAAATTTTGGGGCGTTACAGGAAAATACTGTTGCAGATGCTTTATCTCGAAGGTATACCTTGCTTTCTGCCTTGAACACTAAATTGTTAGGATTTGAATACATTAAAGATCTATATTCTAAAGATCCCGACTTTGGAAATGTATTTGAAGTTTGTGAGCGGGAAGTTTTATAGGCATGAGGGATTTCTATTTCGCGTTAATAGGTTATGTGTGCCTAACTGTTCATTGCGGGAATTATTAGTCCAAGAAGCCCATGGTGGGGGGCTAATGGGACATTTTGGAGTCTGAAAAACACTGGATGTTTTGTTGGAGCATTTCTTTTGATCACATATGAAAGGAGATGTTGTGAAATTTTGTGAGAAGTGTATCACATGTAGGCAAGCCAAATCTAAATCTTTACGACATGGGTTGTATACACCTCTACCAATTCCTAGTGAACATTGGGTTGATATTTCTATGGATTTTATTGTAGGTTTACCAAGGTCAAAATGAGGTATGGATTCTATTTTTGTGGTCGTAGATAGATTTTCCAAAATGGCTCATTTTATTCCTTGTAGGAAAACAGATGATGCTAACCATATTGCTGATCGCTTTTTTAGGGACATTGTACAACTTCACAGAGTGCCGAAAAGTATAGTTTCAGATCGTGATGCAAAGTTTCTAAGCTACTTTTGGAAGATGCTATGGGGCAAGTTGGGAACAAAGTTGTTGTTTTCTACAACGTGTCATCCACAAACCGATGGACAAACTGAGGTAGTAAATCGAACCTTAGCTACTTTATCAAGAGCTATCATTTAAAAGAATTTAAAAGGTTGGGAAGATTGTTTACCACATGTTGAATTTGCATATAATAGATCTATACATTCTGCTACTAAGTGTTCACCTTTTGAAGTGGTATATGGTTTCAATCCGCTAACTCCTTTGGATTTATCACCTTTGCCTATCTCTGAGCATGCAAGTTTGGATGGTACAAAGAAAGCTGAATTTGTGAGGCAAATGCACGAGAAAGTAAGGATGCAAATTGAAAAGAAGACTGAACAATACGCTACGCAAGCCAACAAGGGGCGAAAGAAAATAATCTTTGAACCCGGTGATTGGGTTTGGGTTCATATGAGAAAGGAGAGATTTCCTGCTAAACGTCGTACTAAGTTGCATCCAAGAGGAGATGGACCATTTCAAGTCGTGGCACGAATCAATGATAATGCCTACAAGCTTGACTTGCCGGGTGAGTATAATGTGAGCTCCACATTTAATGTTTCTGATCTCTCTCCCTTTGATGTAGGTAATCAAGATTCGAGGACGGATCCTTTTGAGGAGAGGGGGAATGATGGAGACAAAGGAATTGAACAAGTTTCCCAACAAGCTAACGATACGGATCATGCTCAACCCATTCTTGAAGATGTTGATGATCCATTATGCATCAAAGGAGGTCCAATTACAAGGTCTAAGGATAAAAAGATGAAAGAAGCACGTAATGTGCTAATTGAAGATGTGAAGGCCAAAGCTATCATTGAAGAAGGTTTGACCAAGAGCAAGTCATATGGCTTAGTCAACCTAATTCAAGCCTTAGATGAGCTTAACTAGTCTCCTTAGTCTCTTCTCTATGTAAGAAGGATATGTTAATTTTGTGGGTTCAATTTAGACTCAATTTCTAGTTTTATTTGGGTTGTAATGGTGCCAAGAGCTCAATAGGCCTATGTAGTCTATATAGGCCTCTACTAAATGGGCTTCCTTTTGGCCTTTTAGGGTTTTTAGGTCACCCTATAGCTATAAATATAGGGGGTGGCGGCCACAACATGGAACTTTTGACCTTTTAGGGTTTCAACCAAGAGCACTTTCTTAATCACAAAAACAGACTTGAGTTCAAAGTTACCTTACCCAATGACTTTGAGTGTAGCATTGTTTCCAAATGCTACTGAGCCTAGGTTCTTGAACTTGATTTTGGTGAATTTCAATTTATCTCCAGTCATATATCTGGAGAATCCACTGTCCAACATCCATTGGTCTAAATCTTTATGTTCCTACACATAAAGTATTTATTGATTTGGATCCAATTAGAGTTAAGGATAGCTTAAATTATTTTCACAACTTAGTCTGTCTGACCCAGTCTAGTGTTATCAATCACGTTAACCTTATAAGTTTTGTGAGACAAGTTTTCAAAAATAAAGATTTTAATTTTGAAAAAAGCATGGTTAATTTTGAATACATTTAATTAATTTTGAAAATTTTATAAAGTTTAAGTTTATTGATTTTGAAAAATGTATTGAATCTAAGATTAATTGAAATTTGTGTTAGATTCAAATTTTACAAGAAGTAAAGTGAATTTGATTTTTAGTAATTGGCTTCCAGGTCTTGGCGAAGCACAAGGCCTTCTTTGGCCGTAGCCTTATTGGAGCAACAACCCTTTCCTTGACAAAACCTTTTACTGAAAATTCATTTTCAAGTTACTTCTTGAAAGATTTTTGTCCAACTAGTTTGGGTCTTAGATCAGTATCTTCAGCTAGTTCCACCAGACTAAATAGACCAAGTAGAATATACTTGACCTTATTAGAAGGGCATCCCTAACGTACTATAATCTCACCTCCACCCAATACTATGTTGTTCAATTTTCAATTAAAACTTTTGTCCTTAATCTAAGCAATCCTAAGTCTAAGCATGATAATTAAAATTGCAAAAGGAAATAAACAAGCAAGCAATCAACAATAAAAATAATCTACTTATATATATATGGTCTTTATATTGACTCCCCCTGGACTAAAGCCACGATAAGGGTTAGGCAAGATGTGAATCTTGTCCTTGGGGATCCAATACTGTTTTGGTCCAGCTTGTTTACTTAAACATAGCTTGGGGACCCATGCTTGGACTTGGGTTCTAGATTGGTTCAACACAGGATAATATGCGTGTTGTCTCGACTTAGTTCGATAGCCTAATCCAGATTGGTTATGAATGGACTTCTTGTTGGAGCAATCGGCCCTAAGATGGTCCGGAGTGACCATAGGTTTTGATGTTTGGGCAAAGGGTTTAAGTTAGGTTTTCCCTTGTTATCTCATATGTGTATGTTGAGTGTGCAGGTTATACAGGTTACACATATGGACTTGACTGGACGACCTCAGTATGGTGAAGGGTGGCATGGAGACAAGCTGGAGGCTTGTGTGCACCCGAGGGACCTTAGAAAGCAGGGACGATGAGCTGATGGACGCGGACTTCGAGGCATGCGTGAAGGATGGCATGGAGGCAAGCTGGAGGCTTGCGTGCATCCGAGGGACGGGAGCCAAAGATGAAGAGGGCGCGAAGGCAACAGTCGAGGCTGCTGTGGAGGAGTCAGTCGAGTCGTGAGGGTACGAGTGCGAGTGAAATGTACTCGGGAAGGGAAATCCTAGGTGAGTGAGTAAGGCAGTCGACTGCCCTTGGGGCAGTCGACTGATAAAACTCACAAAAGTGTTCTGGCCTGGTGGCAGTCGACTGGTAGGTGGCTGGTGAGCTGGCAAATTCGAACGTTGGGAGTGTCAACGGTCGAATTTGGATGGCACCAGTCGACTGGTAGCGAGAAATCAACCCCGAGTCCTATTTAAAGAGGACTTCGTGGTGGCTGACTTTCTTGACGAAACTTGTCTTGGTTAAGGGCAAGTTAGTAGTCTTCGTGTCCAGAGCTTTAGTTGGTGTTGTGGTGAGGTTTCTCCACCCACAAGGAGCGACACGTGATAGCCGGAGGTTATCCGGGGAGTGATCCACCGACGGATTGTTGGATTAGTCACCCGGCCAGGGTGGATACCAACTAAATCTGGTATTG
>JAGFNQ010002442.1:166328-344925 GCA_024364735.1 Boesenbergia rotunda
ACTTCGCCATGAGTTTCCAGAGGATCTAGGAGATTCTGAGGAGGACCCCGAAGAAGATCCCGAAATGTTCGAGGAAGATCCCGAAATGATCGAGGAAGATCCCGAAACGTTAGAGGAAAATCCTGAAATGTTCGAGGAAGATCCCAAAATGATCGAGGAAGATCCCGAAATGTTCGAGGAAAATCCTGAAATGTTCGAGGAAGATCCTGATATTGTAATGATAGAGGAAGATCCGGAAATATTTGAGGAAGACCCGATAGAATCTGTAGAAGATCCCGAGACTGGCCGAGTTGAGATGAACGAGAGAGTGATAGCCACTGCCATAATATTTTTTATCATGGGAATGATGTCAACTTACCTAGTTCATTAGATTCTGTTGATTGTTGAACGAATTTATGGAGCCTATTAAATAAAGTTGTGTTATGTGTTAACTGACTTGACAAATGATTAGTTCATTTAATGGGATGGATATAATATAATTGAACAATGTTAATTAGACTTGATTTCGTAAACCAAGTCTAACATGGAATATGAGATATGTGTTGATAGAGATGGTCGTTTCACATCACAATTTTGGAAATGTGTTCATAAAGCTCTCAGCACGAAGCTGCGTTTCAGTACCGCCTTTCATCCTAGACTAATGGGCAAACATAAAGAGTGAACCAAGTAATGGAAGACATTCTACGAGCTTGTGCCCTGGATTTCAAAGGGAGCTGGTGCTGATACTTATGTCTAGTGGAGTTTGCTTACAATAATAGCTACCAAGCTACTATCGGAATGACACCTTATGAAGCATTATATGGAAGGAGATGTAGGTCTCCGATCTGTTGGTACGAGGGTGTCGAAAAGAAGGAGATGGGACTTCAAACGGATTTCATCGACGACACCACCCGAGCTATACAGAGTATCCGCCAAGGAATAGAGAATGCTCAGAGCCGACAGAAGAGCTATGCGGATCAGAGACGTAGACCCTTGGAGTTCAATGTCGGAGATTTGGTATTCCTCCGAGTAGCTCCTATGAAAGGAGTAATGCGATTTGGAAAGAAAGGAAAGCTTAGTCCGCGATATGTGGGACCGTACAAGATCCTCTGAACAAAGTGGGCAGCAAAGTAGCTTACGAGCTCGAGCTACCTCAGGAGATGTCTGCTATCCACAACGTGTTCCACGTGTCGATGCTCAAGAAGTGCATTCCCAGTACGGACAGAGTGATTGAGCCGCACGTCGTACGAATCCAGGAGGACTTGAGTTGTGAAAGCAAACCCATACGGATCCTGGATCGAGACGTCAAGAGACTAAGGAATAAGGAAGTGCCCTTAGTCAAAGTCTTGTGGCAAAGTCAACAATCTGAAGAAGTTACCTGGGAACGTGAGGATGATATGAAATGAAAATATCTCGAGTTATTTTAAGTTTGAGGACGAACTTTTCAGAAGGGAGGGTGGATTGTAACGCCCCAAATTTCCCTCTCTAGCGATATAATAATGGAACATGTGGCCAGGAATAATTTAGTGGAAAAAGTTGTGAATAAAGAAATGTTAGGCATTATCTTGACACGTAGTGGATGTGTGATAATTATGCTTATGTATTATATTTAATGTTATGCTTAATATCCTGCACATGTATGAATGAATAATGATATGGATATGCATATGTATGAATTAAATAAGTAGCATTCTCTAGGTGGGCTTTGGTTATGGGGGCTTTAGAAAAAAAATAATAAAAGGAAAATAAAGCAAAAAGAAGAGGAGGTGCCAAGGATTGAACCTTGGACCTCAAAGAAAAGCAAAGCCTTAAGAATGCATATGTAACCAATTCACCCAACAAGGGAGTGCTATTAAAAGGAGATGGGAAATTGTAGATGAATAAAAAATAAGTGAAGAGACACATGAAAATGAAGAGCCACCATTGAAAGGGTTGGTTACCTTTTCACTCCCTATAAAAGAGCATGGGGAAAAAATGCCCAAGGCATTTTCGGCCACAAGCCTCCACTCTCTCTCACCAAGTTTTTTTCCCTCGTCCTCCTCTCCCTCACCGAGACCTTTAAATGGATGATTTAAGGTATTTTGTCTAACATAGACCTTGGATAATTAAAAAATGAGAGAAGACATAGATTAAGGGAGAGGTTACCTCTAAGGTTTTAATATATCTTACATTTTTAATGGTGGTTAGTGTTAAGTGGAAACTTAACTTGGACTATGATTAGAATTGAAAATGAGAGAAGACATGGATTAAGAGGGAGGTTACCTCTTAGGTGTACTGTGTCTTATTTTTTTTAATTGCTATCTATCGTTACTGTTATTGTTGGTTGTTATTTATCTCTAAACTTAAACATATTGCCACACATCAAAAAGGGAGAAATTTTTGAGGCAATCGACCCTTAAATAATTGGAAGATCATGGTTTTGATATGTGTGGGTGAATATATTTAAGGTTAGAGTGTTATGTTGTATTTGATGTGTGTGATTGCGTTTGTAGGACTTAGAGAATCACACATGGTAGACATATCCGAGAGACGAGAGCCGAGGGAGGACTCCAAGGGCAAGCCGGGAAGTGGACTTCAAGGGCACACGTGAAGGGTGGGATGGAGGCAAGCCAAGGGAGGCTTGTGTGCGCATCCAAGTTACGAGAGCCAGAGGAAGATGACTTCAAGGGGTAAGCCAAGGAGTGAACCTGAAGGCATACGTGAAGGACAATGTGAAGACTGGCTGGGAGTGAGTGGACAGTCGACTAGCCAGAGAGCAGTCGACTGCCAAAACTCGCAGAAGGTTTTCAACCTTCTTCCAGTCGACTGGCCCAGAGGCAGTCGACTGGTATACCCCTGAAAACTAGTCGTTGGCTAGCAATTAATGCTAGGCCAGTCGACTGCCCCAGGGGCAGTCGACTGGTGCGGGGCTGGACAGACTGCGAGTTTGTCCTGTTCTCCTTTAAAAGGAGGACCTTTTTGCATGTGGGCGGTACGGTTCCGTACGATAACGAAGTGCTGCTCATCTGAAAAGTGTTCTTTACTTCCTCTCTCGTTCTACTACATTCTGTAAAGAGGAAGATCACCACTGTAAAGGTTTCTCCACCTGAAGGTGACATTTCATAATGGAAATGGTGTACGGCGCGGATCCTTGAATTAGTCACCCATCTGGGTGGATACCAAGTAAACGTTGTTGTTAGCATTGTTCATATTTTTCTTTACATATTATTGTTTCCGCTGTGCTAACGACATTATAGAGATCCAAACGAAAAAGTGCTATTCACCCCCCCTCTAGCACGCCAAGACGATCCATCATTGGCCACCTATTGGATCAAGGCCCGATCCATTAATGAAGATCCATTCTACTAAAGGATCCTCATTGAACTACCTCACCAACCCCCATATTTACATATGGGCTCCACCTATTATGAATACAAACATCTCCCCATGTTTAAGATATCGAATGTCCGTTGATTAAATTAAATTATTGACAATTTTAATTAATCATCATCTAACTCCTTGATTAGTACCACTCATCCTTATCATCATGTTGGACCAAGCCCACTTCCAAGATATAACATGATGAACCTTATGAGCTCATCAAGGGGGCATCATCATATGGACTCACCAGGACACGGTTTTCTTCTATAATCAACGATACACCATATAAGTAATATTATTTCCCAACTTACCGGGATTATCGATTTAACATAATAAATCTCTCCCATTGATAAATCAATGAAATAAATACTAAGTACATGTGCCCGTTATTATACCGAAACTAAGAGCATGTACTCCATAATAAACTGAGGTCTGATTCAATTATAAAGTCAGTATAAATTAAATCACCTCTATGTTGGTCCTGCTCAATGCACACAAAGTGTACTAGTGTAATTCTATGGTTAAGATAAACCAACACCAAATTACACTACAATCATCCCGATGGTTTGTCCAACTCCATCTCGGTTGTGAGCCTCTACTTATACTTTACAAGGGACTAATAACATGATCTTCTGTGTGACACCACAAACCATTTTATCTACAGTGTAAAGTATTAAACAATATGCACATACTAATATAAACATGCAAATAGTGATCTTGTGATTCTCTTTCAAAATGTAGATTTTCATACAGAAAGCAAGTCTTTTAGTATACATCCAAATAGATATTAATTAATTAAATTGTCATTAATATAATTAATTAATGGACATACGAAATCTTAAACACGAGGATATAATGTACAGATAATAGGTGGAGCCCATATGTAATTATGGGGGTTGGTGAGGTGGTTCAATGATAATCCTTTAGTGGATTGGATTATCATTAATGAATCGGGCTTTGGATCCATTAGGAGACCAAGACTCAACTCCTCCTCATGGTCCTTATTGTAGCCTATAAATATCTCATGAGTCATGAGACCAAGGCAATACAACACAACCCCAGGGCCTCTCTTTTCTCTCCTCTCCTCCTCTCTCTCTCTCCTAGGTTTTGGTGGCCGGTGGCTTGGGTGAAGCAAGGGAGGTGGCACAAGGATAAGAGAAGGAAGAAACTCATCTCTTCTTCCTCATCTCTTCATCATTCTCTTCTCTTCTTCCCTAGAAGTGCATGACAGCAAGGAGAAGAGGCGGCGCCAACCTTGTAACGACCCGGAAAATTCTCTTAATATTTTCTTAAAATATTGAGCATGTCTAGATAATTTTCCGAGGGACCTAGAAATATTAATACAAAATGTGGCCTAGAAATCCATATTTTCTCATTTAAATTGAGAAAACTAAGTACTAATGAGCCTTATATGGGTTTTCTAGTACCATGATTATTGATGAATTTTAGGTAAAAATTTATAGAAATATAAAGGGATTTTAATGGGAAATATTAACATAATTATGGGGGGAATTTTTAGAGATTTTCGAAAATAATGGGAAAATAAATTAAAAAATAAAGGGAAAAAAATTAGTGCATACACCAAGGATTGAACCTTGGACCTCTTGTACAATCATGTATGCTCTAACCAATTCACCTAGCAAGGGAGTGCTATGAGGAAATGAAGTGGATATTGGTTAAGACTTAGAAGAAGATGAAGGGTCATGAAGAGACTCTTCATTTACCTCCTTAATGGGTGATAAAGAGGGGGGTTTGGGAGTTTATTTCTTCCTTCCATCAATTGCATTTGCTCCCCTCCTCCTTCCTCATTCTAGCCGAACACCTCAAAGGGAGTTCTCCCTTGGAAAAATTTCCACCATGGCTTCATCTCCAAGATCTAAGGTTTTCACAAGAGTACAAGGGCTAAGGGTGGTCAAGAGGCAACAAGATTTCCATTCTTCTCTCAAATCTAAGGTTTATAATCAAGATCAACCAAGGTAAGACTCCCTCACCTGTGGTATAATGGCTTTTCTTGAAGATTAACATGATATGAAAGTCTTGTATGTGATGTTTATGTTGGAAAACCAAAGGAAACCCATGAACCTAACCTTATAGGTTTCGGCCACCATGGGTTCTTGGTCTATAATGATGATAAAAATCTAAATCATGTTGTCTAATATGCTCTCATGATGTTTAGAGATTAAATAGAATTTTTGAGAATTTTTGGGGTACCCTAGGATCCCCTAGGGTTTCAGCCAACATCAAGAACCCATGGGTAGGGTTGGGTCTTAAACTTCAAGTATGTGTTTTATGTGTTATCATGATATAAGGGAGATAGAGGGTGATTTATGTGAATTTTCACATGGCCTAGAGACCCTATAAGTTTCGGCCAAGATGGGTTAATAGGGTAAAAGTTAGGATTTATTTCAAGTAAGGGCCCCAATGGCCCTATGGTAAGATATAATTGATGTTTAATGATTGGTCGGGGATTTTAATAGAATTTTTCCATGCCCCCATGGCCTTATAAGTTTCGGCCAGCCCTAGGAAGGTGGGCTAAAGGTTAGGGTTAACCCTAATCATGAGCCCCAATGGCTTCCCATGGTCTTATAGATGATGTATGATTGTTCCTTTACCTTATGCTATATTACATGTTCATGGAATTGATGGAACTCCACCCTATAGGTTTCGGCCAAGCAAAGGAATTTAGGGTTTGGAAGGAGTTAGGGTTCAAAGAATAATGGTTTATGCTTACCATGAAATATATATATATAGGTTCAAGCATGTGGTAGAAATCATGTTACCAATAACCCGAAGCTAAGCACCTTGTTTTATGTTTATGTTTTATATTTATGATTGGATGCCATGTTTAATAGGGTTTATGATGAATGTCGGATGTTTTATGCCATGTAAATGAATGATAGGTAGAATGTTATGGGAATCCTACCTACGCATGTTTAAGATAGATACCATGCTTAGGCAAGAAATGCAATATTTACCTTATGTATCGTGATTATACAAGCTTTATGTAGTAGGATAAATATCTATGAAAAACATGTCATGTTCGATGCAATGCTTACCATCTATGTTATGATCATGCAAGTAATGGAAATAGGAATGATGTTTAGGTATGCATGCCATGTTTTATGTAGGAAGATGCATACCATGTTGTATGAATAATGATGTATGTCATGTTGTATGGATAATGATGCATGTCATGTTAAATGAACAAAGACTCATGCCATGTTTATGAAAGAAGATGCATACCATGTTTATGAATGAAGATAATGCTCATGCCTTCTAGGCATCATGATGTTATGCAATAAGTATGAACAATGAAAGGGCAAGCATGTGTTAAGTCATACTTTATGTAATATGGTTATGCTATGAATGTCTTATGAATGATGAAACATGTAAAGTATTTTACTTTATGAATGAGCTTGTACCGGACCGAAGTATGGGTCCAAGGGATGGGCACCTTAAGAACGCCCCGGTTCTGGACTACCGAAGCTGTCCACGGTTCTGGCACTACCGGAGCTGTGCAACAGGGATGAGCTCCTTAAGAACGCCTCGGTTCGGGGACTACCGACTATGCTTTCCTTACCCTAGTAGGTCGGGGCTCGCTACCTCGGACTTGCTAGGGATGCGCGCTTATGATGTATGTATGTGGTACAAGCCGGGGACCCCAATGATGATATGATGATTATGTTTAAGCATTTGAACATATGTTTTTAAAAGTTAAGCATCCTTATGTATATGCATTCCACTCATGCATTCATTCATGTTATGCATTATGCTATGTTGATAAGATTTTATGCTTACACTTCATGTTAAGGAAGATGCATGAGAGTAAAGGATCTATGTCATGATTATGTTAAGAAGATGCTTATATGCTATGATAGGAAGTATGCCTATGTTTAGACCATACAAGTTGGTTTACACCTTATAGAAATGTTTATATATTATGCCATGTCAAGAATGTTAGGATGTTATGTTTATCCCATGTATTATGCCATGCTTAGAATGTTCATTATGTATGTTTATACCATGTATTATGCCATGTCAAGAATGTTAGGACGTTATGTTATGCTTATGGTTACTTGTGTTTATGTTCATGCCACGTAGTATGCCATGTTTTGAATGTTTACTATGTTATGATTATGCAATGTCTTATGCCATGATAGGAATGTTCACTTATGTTTATGTTCATGCCATACTATGTATATGATAAGTGATTCAAGATGTTATGTTCTAAGTAGAGCACTAAGTATGTTAATGTTTCCTGTGCTCATTATGAGATGATGAATGGTTTTGTGAGTAGGAAAGAGTCTTACTAAGCCTGTGTGCTTATAGTCTTATTTCCTTATACCGCAGATCATTCCAGGGGACAATGAGGAAGCAGCAGGAGGGCAAGAACGCATGTGTGTGGTAGTGACTTGGCCCAGGAAATCATGTGTTTATCGGTTATGCTAGAACTTTACTTTGGTCACTTATATGCTTGAATACTTGAATAATGACTTATGGAACTCTATGATGTGATGTTAAGCATGATATGATATGACATGATATGATGTTAAGTATGAAGTCAATATGTCGAGTTTCCATGTCATTATGTTAAGAATGGTAGTAGGGCATGTATGTATAAGTCTTAAAGTTATTCCGCTGCCTTATGATGTCGGCATGCCCTAAGTATGTTAACGTAACGCCGCTTTATGAAAAAAAAAACGGGCGTTACAAACCTTTGGTTTTGAAGGTTGCCGGCGGCAAACAAGAAAGAGAAGGAGGACTTGTCGGCTAGGGTTTTGTGAGGAAGAGAGCTTCTTTCTCTTCTTCTCCTTCCCCTACTCTTCTTCCTCTGGTCGGCACTTCCTTGAGACTTGCTCTTGGCTGGCAGCGCAAGAAGAAAGGAGTTGGGGTTCCGACGAGCTTGGTGGCGCAAGGTGAGGAAGAAGATCTTCCTCTAGGGTTCGGCGTAAGCTTGTTAGGAGAAGGACACTTGGTGACTCCATTTCTTGGAAGATAGTTGCCCACACAACATCCAAGAAAAGGGTAGGACATACAATAGAAGATCGCGAGGTAAACAAGAGGTATAATTCTTGTTTATGGTTCCTTCTTGCGTCTAATTTATTGTTTGTTGTTAATTAACATGGACCCCGAAGATAAACACAAAAATCGGCGATCTATTCATCGTCTATTCCGTGTCTAGACGACTAGACGAGTTAGATTGATTGAACAACAAGTTTGTTCAAGCGGTCACTCAAGTTGATTAGTACGATGATGAAATGGTTGCTTGGGTAATTCATCTCCATCCGGATTTGTTTAATTAATAAAATTTTAATCCGGGGACATGGAGAGGATTTCCATGCATAACCAAAACCAATAGAGGGTTGGGCACCGAAGTCATGATTCAGAAGATTGGGCAGGAGTCTTAGCCGAGCGAGGATTGCGGAAAGAAGTAGATGCGGGTTGAGGTACGGACGTCTCAAGATCCAGCAGTCTTGGAGGCCGAGCAAAAGTCCAACCGCAGGAGTCGGCTGGCAAAAGGTAACTTCTCCTAAGAGGAGTACGTGAGGACGCATTCCCCGGTAGAGGGAACAGTAGGTGTTTGTTCAACCTAGTGTTTCATTTTGAAATCCAAAGTTAGAAAAAAGACAGCTCAGGTTGTTATCGATGCATTTATTATTTATGTTATATTGTTCTTGGACTAACCCTGGTTGCAGGAGTGAAACGGAGAAGCTGCAGAATTCCAGGCACCTAAAAGGGTTCAGGCGCACGAGAGACTAGGCGTCTGACATGTAACAGGCGCCTGAGTTGAGACATTTCTAGCGGGTGAGAAGCTGAGCTGGCAGGTTACCACGTCACCATCTCAGGCGCCCGTGAGCCATTAGGCGCCTCAAAGGTCCTAGGTGCCCAAGATCGAGAGATAGAGTTTTGGCCGAGCCTGCGGATAAGGATGTTCTCGATTCGCTTCACGTGGCAGGCGCCCAAGAGCCCAGAGGGGCCCGAGAACAGCCTATATAAAGCGGTTTCACCCCTTTGCTTCCACAACAATTCAGAACAGCTTTCTTGTAACTCAAGCACTCCAATGCTCTCCGTATTTCTTCCGTGCTCGAGTTTCCCGCATCGACAATAATCAAGATTGACGATACGCTGCCTGAGACACTTCGCTAATCCTTTAGTGTCGTCGGTATATTTTTAATTTCATTGTTTAATTCTGTACTCAAGTTCTACATTTGTACATCTTATTCGAGTTATAAAATTGCTTAACGAAAATGGTCAAGGACCATGGGACTTGGAGTAGGAGCCATTACAAACTCCAAACCAAGTAAAAATAAACAGTGTTAGCATTGTTTGTTTTCTTTTTGCACTGCGTTTTCTCATTTTCGAAAAAAATCTAGTAATCGCTATTCACCCTCCTCTATCGATTACAACAATCCCACAAATATGACCCCTTATGAAATATATTATTATAAACCACCCAACCTACATTATCTAAGGGTCTTTGTTTGTAAAGTCCACATCTTAAACACAAAAGACTACATAGGTAAATTCTAATCCAAGACTACACTTGGCATAATTTTAGGGTACTCAATTACAAATAGAGTCTACAGAGTTTATAACAAACAAACCCTTAAGATTGAAGAAACTAATATTTAATATTTGATGAAGAAAACCAATCTAACTCAACCAATCAAACTAACTCAAATCAACCCAACTTAACTAATCGCAAAGATGATGAGTCTAGACCAAACCAAATTACTAACTTACCAATTGAATCAATTTCTGAACCAGTCATAAGCTTACCTACTGAACCAGTCCCTGAACCAAATTTAATGTTACCTATTGAACCGGTCCCTAAATCAACCCCAAATTTACCAACTGGACCTAAAGTTGAACCAAGTTCTAGGAGACTTAAGAAACCCAGACTAAATCACCCAACTGACCAAATTATGGGTGATCCAACCTTAGGGTTGAGAATAAGATCCTCCTATAGAAACCTATGTCAGGTTACACTGATTTCAAAGATTAAACCTAAGACCATAGAAGAGGTCTTACCTAACCCAAACTTGATCATTGCTATGCAGGAGGAACTAGCCCAATTTGATAGAAATAAGTCTGGGACTTAGTACCTAAACCTGAAGGAAAGTTCATTATAGACACTAAGTGGGTGTTTAGGAATAAGTTGAACGACCAAGGTTAAATTATGAGAAAAGCTCATTTAGTAGCTAAAGGTTTTAGTTAAGTTCAGGGGTTAGACTATGATGTAACTTATTCCTCTGTAGCTAGACTCAAGTCAATTAGAATGTTGCTAGCCTTTATAGCACATAGAGAATTCAAATTATATCAAATGAAGTTAAGTCTGCCTTCCTGAATGGATTTATAAAAGAGGAAGTCTATGTAGGACAACCCCCAGGTTTTGAAGATTTAAAGTACCCTAACCATGTGTTCAAACTTAGAAAAGTTCTTTATGGTTTAAAACAAGCACCTAGGGCTTGGTATGAAAGATTATCAACTTACCTAGTTTCTAAGGATTTTAACCAAGGCCAAATTGACTCAAACTTATTTGTTAAGACCTTAGAAAAAGTCATCTTTATAGCCCAAATTTATGTAGATGATATAATCTTTGGATCAACTAATACTAATTTCTTAAAAGAATTTATTAAAATTATGGAAAGTGAATTTGAAATTAGTTTAGTAGGTAAACTGACTTTCTTTTTAGGACTCCAAATTAAACAAACCAGGACTAAAATTGTGTTCACCAATCAAAATATGCAAAAGAATTGATTAAACAATTCAAAATAAAAAATTCAAATAAATCAAAATCAGTGAAACTTAGATGCTTCAAAATCAGCGAATCAACACAAGTTGGGGGTATTATAAATGCAATTCAAATTAATCAAATCATGTATTCTGGCTAACTGAGCTGATTTATGAAATACACTTACCTTAACTAATCCAAGTGAATTGATATTTATTAAAGTCGGCAAGTAGCTAAATGGTTAGAAAGGTACCTAAAAGGAATTGACTTTATTTTTTAAATATTTAAAATTATTTTCTCATGCTTGGACTCAAAATGAAGGTGCTAGACTTGACTTAGACATAGCCTAGACTTAGGCATCTTACTTAGACTTATTGTGTTGCTTGAAATTACTCACTCTAATACACTTAGCTATTCTTACCCTCATATTACATGCATGATTTTGATATATGGAAACGGGGGAGAGAAAGAAAAGGAGTTCAAAGAAAAGAGTGCTTCTATATCGGTCTTTTAGCTTTTTGAATCTTTTGCTTTTCAAAAATCGCTCTTAGAAAATTAAGTTTTTTAGTGTTTTCAAAAACTAAGTTTCTTTTTAGTGTTTTCGAAAACTATTTTTTCGAATGCTTAGAACCTATTTTTAAAATGTCTCAGCATTTTGAATAACTACTTAGTCTCTCTTCTTAGTTTTTGAAAACCACTTAACTTTTTCGAAAAAAAATGATTTAGTAAGTGTTTCAAAATGTAAAAGACTAAGTCTATTTTTGAAAAATATCATCTCCTCTATAGTCGCATATGTTAAATGATCTAGGGGGAGATAACTGATTAAGGGGGAGAGCATAAATGTAATTTTATTTCCCTATTAAAACTTGTTTAGGCTTAACTTTGAACTGGGTTGTCATAATCAAAAAGAGGAAGATTGTTGGTGCCGAATGTACCAGATTGAACCTTGTTTTGATAAGTGGCAAAGGGTTCAAGTTAAGTTGGTATGGTGTACTGATGTAGTTGTTGAGATTGTAGGAAAGTCCTAAGTAAGCTAGGCAAGAAGTTTGACTTGCAGGGTTGAGCTCGAAGTCTTGATCGGGGATTAGGCAATGAAGACTTGGCGAGTGAAGCCCAGCACGCAGACTTGGTCTGGGGGACTAAGCAGAAGACTTTGCCGAGTGGGGATTGAGGGCAAGAGTCGAGACGGGTCGAGGTCGAACGTCGTCGAGTTCCAGGTTCTCGGAGGCTAAGCAAATGTCCAACCGGAGGTTACGGGTGGCAACAGGTAAACTCTCCTGAGGGGAGTAGGTGAGGACACGTTCCCGGGTGAGGGAACAGTAGGCGTCGGATCGACCTAGGATTTCGAGTGAAACCTGAATGTCAGGACCACGATAGCATTGGCTGTAATTCATACATGTTTTAATTCTATTATTGTATGTTTAAAACTGGCCCTTGTTACAGCTAAATAGAGAAAGTAGTTGACTGGGGTGCCTGAATGGGACTCAGGCGCTTGAGAGCTGGCAGCGGGTGGCTGCGCTGGCATAACGGTCTGGCTTACGTGGCGAGTGCTGAGTGGAGGATCCACGTCGACACTCAGGTGCCTGAAAGGGACTTAGGCACCTTGCCAAGATAAAGTTTGACCAAACATGGGATAGAGTTTCCGCCCGATACGCTGCAATGAGGGGGCCTGAAAGGCTATTCAGGCGCCTGAGTGAGTACTATAAAAAGGGGTTGAGCGCAGCAATTCAAGAGAACAATTCTAAGACTACAATTAGTTTCTTCTTCTATGTGATGCACAACCGAAGTTTCGATAAACGATGATACATTGTCTGACTCCCCGAACGAAGATCTTCCTTTCATTTCAGGAGTCAGTATAATTGTTTTTTCTTTATTGCACACTTCAGTTCTATAATTTGTAATATTCTTGTGATTATTAGTACTGCTCAAAGTAAACGATCAAGGATCGTGGCCCTTGCAGTAGGAGCTGGTCAAGACTCCAAAGCAAGTAAAATCAACCTGAGTTAGCGATCGTGTTGTGTGTGGGATCGTTTAGAATCGATAGAGGGGGGTGAATATCGAAAAAAACATCAGATTTGAAAAGAATATTACGCAGCGGAAAATGAAATCAATGCTAACACACTTTCTTTTACTTGGTTAGGAGTCTAGAACGGCTCCTACTCCAAGGCCCACGGTCCATGCTCATTTTCGTTTAGCAATACTATATTTCGGAAAATAGTACAATAGTTGAAGTACAAATACAAAATTAAAGTTAAGCACATAAAAAAATACCAGCGACTGGAAAAGAAATTGAAGATCGAAGCAGCAGGTCGTCGATCTGGTGCGTTGTTGGCGCTTGGAACATGACCACGGAGAAAACAGAACTGAGTGCTTAAGTGCTTGAGTTCAGAGAATTGTTGTTTGGAAGCAAGCGGGTGCACTCCTTTTTATACAGACGTCCAGGGCGGCCCTGTAACTGTAGGGCGCGGCCATGTTGCCTATCTGCGCGCGTCCTCATCCACAGACTCGACCAACGTCTATCCCTTTATCTAGGGTGCCTGGGATGTCTGGGGTGCCTGATAGCTCACGGGCTCCTCCCATGCTGACGTGGAGGATCAACTTCGTAGACTTCTGGAATCACTCATCTGGGGTGCCTGTATCAATATAGGCGCTTGTATTCTCGGGCGCCTGAGTCCTCTCAGGTGCATGGGATGCAGAAAACTCCTTCCTTTGTTCCTGCAACCAGGGTTAGTTCCAAAACAACAGTAATAGATAAATTAAGTACAAATAACAGCCTGCGCTGTCTTGGTTCTGACTTTGGGCTTCCAAAATAAAACCCAGGTCGAACCAACGCCAAATGTTCTCTCTTCCGGGGAACGCGCCCTCGCCTTCTCCTCCCAGGAGAAGTTACATTTTGCCAACCGGCTCTTCCGGTTAGACTTTTGCCTGATCTTCCGGGTCAGGACTTCGGTGTCAAGTCCACGACCAAGACTTATTGCCCAACCCTCAGTTAGGTCTTTGGTGCCAAGTCTACGACCAGGACTTATTGCCCAACCCTCGGTCATGCCATCGGTGCCCAATCCACAACCAGGACTTATTGCCCAACCCTCGGTCAGGTCTTCGGTGCCCAACCCTCGGCCAGGACTTCGTGCCTAGCTTACCTAGGACTTTTCCTGCACACTTAACAGATTCATTAGATCACAACATAACCTTAACTTATGAACCCTTTGCCATTATCAAAACCCAGGTTCGATCTGGTGCTTTCGACACCAACAATCTCCCCCTTTTTGATTTATGGCAACCTAGTTCAAATTATGTTAAAAACGGAAAAAAAATAGTTATTTCAAATAGATATATTTACTTTTCCTCTCTTTCCCCTTTGAAGATATTTTTAAAAAAGCATGCATTAAGCTCCCCCTGAATTAAAGATTCTCCCCCTGAAGCTTTCAAAGTTGTGTAGTTTTTCAAAAATATTAAGTGTACTCTTTTTAAAGAAAAAGTTAAAGTCTTTTTAAGAAAAAGACAAGCAAACTTTGACAAAGTTACTTCCGCAAAACTTTTGAAGTTGGAAAAAGTTAAGACACCTTTTGAAAAGATTTTAATAAATTTTTCTTTAAAAGGGAATTTTAACTTTTCTTACTTGTAACCACAAAAATTTGTACTTTAAAAGTTTTGCACTTTTTGTACTCAAAAATATTTTGCACTTAAAAAGATTTTGCACTTAAAAAAATATTTTGCACATAAAAAAATATTGTGCACTTAAAAAATATTTTGCACTTAAAAAGATTTTGCACTTAAAATATATTTTGCACTTAAAAAAAATATTGTGCACTTAAAAAATATTTTGCACTTAAAAAAATATTATGCACGTAAAAAATATTTTGAACTTAAAAAATTTCTGCACTTTGAAAATTTTGCATTTTGAAAACATTTTTGCAAATAGAATTTTAAAAATTTTGCACTTGAAAATTTTGCAAAAATATTTAACTTTACTTTTTCTCAAAAAATCACTTTTTCTCACTCACCCTTTACCATATATAAAAGAAACATACTGATCGAAAAAAATTGTGAATTAGAACCATTTTATTTTGTAGAATTTTAAACACATATTGGAAAAATTCTAGTGAGTCCAAGCAATAAAAAAATAAATAAACTAAATTGAACTCGTTCGAGTCCTGTCTAACCCAGTTAGCTACTTACTAACTGTTATATAACAATTGCTTTTACTAGAGTTAGTCAAGTTACGTGATTTGATCAAGTTAGATTTTCTAAGCATTAACACTTAGCTTGATTGTTGTTCAAATATATTTATCACCCGAACTACTCTTGATGCACTGAGTTAAAGCATCTTGAGTCAAGGCATATACCTATGCATCTCAACCCAGTCTAAGTTATCAAACAAAGTGTCCAAATGTGCTTGTGACATGCTGGCTTCTAGATCTATAGGAGCATTCAATTCTAGGGTTAAATCCTAAGCTAAGTCCATTGTGTGGAAAACCCTAGTTTTAAAGAGGGTAATTTTTAAAAAATCTAAGTCAAAAAAGAATTTTAATTTCATCAACATTAATAAGAAAAGGATTTTAAAAAAAAAGTAGAAAAGAAAATTTTGAAAAATAAATGAGAACAGTCCTACTCTACTAAGCATAACCCTAACTGTAAGTCAGGTGTATAAATATGAAAGAGATAAATAGGTCAGGTGCATAGATGTAACCAAGTCAAGTGCATAACATAAATCCACCCCTATCAAGTAGGGGAAGCTTGATAATAGTACTCATAATAAAAGGTAGGTCTAAGAGGATGGGTCAGGATACCAAAATGGGTCGGGCTGCCATGAGCGGAACATCGCCATCATCTCCTCATGTCATGCCTGATGGGCATCTATCTGCTCGACGCGATGGGCCTCCATCTCCTCTCGGAGATTGTGAATCTCTATCTCTATCTGTGCAAGTCGCTGGTCCATAGTCAGAGAAGGCGGTGGTGGTGGATGTTAGATGTGTATACTAAAAGGCTTGCTCTTTTAGTATAAGATCATCTATATTTTGGAAAAAGAATCACAACAACACTAGATGTATATTTATATTAGTATATGCATAAAGGTCCTTTACTTTGCATTGTACATTCATGAACCAGGCAGCAGACAAATTAAACCTGGGGTGACCGGCCAGGCCCCACGGAAGTTTCCCACCGGTCACCAGGGTAAATCGGGAAGCACTCGTGGTGGGCAGTCTAGAAGTCCACCGTCCGAGGGTTCGCGCCCCATTTGGAGGAAAAATTCTTGCAAAATGCGCCGTAGTTGGGGATCGAACCAAGGATGCCTGGGTTAACTTGTAGCGACCTTACCACTGCACCATAGCTCCGGGGGCCCTTTACTTTGCATTGTAGATAATATGGTGTGTGGTGTCACACAGAAGATCATGTTATCTGTTCCTTGCTTAGTATAAGTAGAGGCACACAGCCGAGATGGAATTGGACAAACCATCGGGATAGTTGTAGTGTAATTAGGTGTGGTTGGTCTTGACCGTAGAATTACACTAGTGTATTTTTAGTACATTGAGCAGGACCAAAACCAGAGGTTATCCAATTTGTACTGGCTTGATAATTGGATAGGACCTCAGATTTTATTATGGAGTACAATCCCAAAATCTCGATATAATAACAGACGCATATAGTTAATAGTTATTTCTTTGATTTACTAATGGGCGAGATTTATTCTGTTAAATCGATAAGCTCGGTAAGTTGGGAAATAATATTAATTATATGGTGTGTCGTTGATTATTGACGGAATCCGTGTCCTGGTGAGTCGGGATGATGATGCCCCCTTGATGAGCTCATAAGGTTCATCATGTTAAACTCTGCAAGTGGATTTGATCCGACATGATGATAAGGTTGAGTGGTACTAGTCAAGGAGCCAGAAGTTGATTAATTAAAATTGTCAGTAATTTAAATTAATCAACGAGCATTCGATATCTTAAACACGGGGGGATGGATGACTCATAATAGGTGGAGCCCATATGTAAATATGAGGTTGGTGAGATAATTCAATGAGGATCCTTTAGTGGAATGGATCTTCATTACTGGATCGGGTTTGGATCCATTAGCAGGCCAAGATCCAACTGTTGGGTATGGCTTGGCGGGTTTCCTAAGCGAATACTCGGTTGATCCAAGAGACCTCTCCATGTCTACGGATTAAAAAATTAATCCGAGTGGAGACCCGTCTCCTTACGACCATCTCGTGTCATATCAAATGATCCAAATTACAACTCGGCCAATTACCAAAATCAGCCTTGTAATTTGCTCGACCGTTCGACTGGGGAAAAGGCAACGAGTGGATTACCGGCTTTTGTGTTTATGCTTGGGGTCATGTTAATAAATTATTCGTCATGATTCGGAATCAAAATAATAAATTAACAAATATAAAATGACGAGGTAAATGAATAAAGCACAAAAGAACGAAAGGAGCCAAAGGAAGAATTATACCTTCCATTACCTTACGATCTTCTACCGTACGACCCTCCCCTCTTGTACGTCGTGTGGACGATGATCTACCAAGACCCGTGGTCACCAAGTCGATCCTTCTCCTTGCGCCAACCATGCTCTAACAATAAGGGATGCCGCCGGCCACTACAAATAAAAATAATCCAAACACAAAACCCTACTAATTCTCACCTCCGCCAACCAACAAGTTGCGTTCTCCCTCTTCCATCCGATTTGTTTCCTTCAGCCAAGAACCAATTTGCATGAAGCAATTTGATTTCCCCTTAGCCAACAACAAACGACGTTTCCCTCAACCAACCCGCTTGCTTCCTTCGGCCAAGAAACAAATTGCACAAAGCAATATGTTTTCTCATCAGCGAACGGCAAACGCCATTTCGTTCCCTTTCGTTCAACCCGTTTGCTTCCTTCGGCCAAGAAACAAATTGCACAAAACAATTTGTTTTCTCCTCAGCCAACAACAAACGCTGGCTGTGAGGTGCGCAGCTATGCCTCCTGTTCGCTTCCTTCAGCCAAGACCGAGAACATGTTGAGTTCTCTCTCAGCCAACAGCAAACGATGGCATGAGCATAACGGATCGCTTCTTGCATCCCGTTATCATGTACAGCCCGTGCGTGGGATGAAAACGCAGTCGAGCAGGTTGCCAAAGCCAATGTGCGGGCTTTGGAGAAGCTACGGTTGAACGGCAGCAATACCGTTTGCATGCACAGGAACAAAAGAGCCTTGCTGTTTGTTCTTGTTCGGCGCCGTTGAACCAGGAGCAGCTCTCGGTGAGCCACGCATGCGTGGAACGAAAAAAAACAGCCTCTACTAATTTTTTTCCTTTGTTCGGCGCTCACTGCATGGAGATAAAAAACAAACAAAAAAGCTGTTTGTTCGGCGCCGCTCAACCGATAGGGAGAGAGGGAAATCAAGAGAGAGAAGAGAATAGACTAGGATTTTCTTGTATTTTAATTGGATTTTTCATCGAAACAATTAACCTCTTGATTTTTTGTCACTATGAGATATATATAGGGCTACGATAGAGACCATGAGAAGAAATTAGATCTTGACCTGCTAATGGATTCGGTCCATTAATGAGGATCCATTCCACTAAAGGACTCCTATTGAATTACCTCACCAACCCCCATATTTACATATGAGCTCCACTTATTACGAGTGGTTCATCCCCCGTGTTTCTGATCTTGAATGCCCGTTAATTAATAAAATTACTGACAATTTTAATTAATTAACCTCTAGATCCTTAACTAGTACCACTCAACCTTATCATCGTGCCGGATCAAATCCACTTGTAGGGTTTAGCACGATGAACCTTTTGAGCTCATCAAGAGGGCATCATTATCCTGACTCACCAGGACACGGATTCCGTCAATAATCATCGGCACATCCTATTATTAATATTATCTCCCAACTTACCAGACCTATCGATCTAACAGAATAGATCTCACCCATTGGTAAATCAAAGAAATAATAATTAATTATGCTTGATATTATTTCGGAATTAAGGGATCGTACTCCATAATATAAACTAAGGTCCTATCCAATTATTGAGTCAGTACAAATTGGATAATCTCGGGTTTCGGTCAAGACCAACCACACCTAATTACACTACAACCATCCCGATTGGTTGTCCAATTCCATCCTGGTTCTGGGCCTCTAATTTATACTAAACAAGGGACTGATAACATGATCTTCCATGTGACACAACACACCATGTTATCTACAATGTAAAGTAATTGACTCCTCATGGTGACTATCGTAGCCCTATATATATCTTATAGTGGCATGAAACCAAGTTGATGGTTGATCAAGGGAGTATAAGAAAACTCTAACTTTCTCCTCTCCTCTCTCCCTCACGGATTGGGTGTGGCGCCTCCTGTTATGAAGAATTAATTTTCTTCTCCTTCGGCTGTTTTTCTTTCTCCATGCAAGTGCGGCGCCGAACAGCTTCGGCTGTTTTTCCTTCTCCATGCAAGTGCGGCGAGCGAACAGCTTTACTGTTTTTCTTTCTCCACGCAACTTGATTGGAGCAGATAAGTTGCGCATGCAACTTGCTCTTTGGTGGCAGCAAGGAGAGATTAATCAAATTGGATTAATCCAATTGGCTTGGAGTTGCACGCCACTTGCTTGGAGGAAGAATTAATCAAAGATTAATTCAAATTGGATTAATCCAATTGGCTTGGAGTTGCACGCCACTTGCTTGGAGGAACAATTAATCCAAGATTAATCAAATTGGATTAATCCAATTGGCTTGGAGTTGCACGCCACTTGCTTGGAGGAAAGGAGAAGTTTTCTTCTCTAAGGTGAGAAGTTCTCTTCTCTAAGTTCCTCACAGCTTGGGCGCCGATGGCAGAGGAGAGGAGTAATAGGATTTGTGTTCGGATTTTTCTTTTTCCTTAGAGTGGCCGACGGCATGCTTTTGGTTAGGGATTGGTTGGCGCAAGGAGAAGGGATCGACTTGGTGACCACGATTCTTTGCAGATTGTCGCCTACACAACGTCCAAGAGGGGAGGATCATACGGTAGAAGATCGCGGGGTAAAAGAAAAGGTATAATTCTCTTCCTTAGCTCCTATTATTTTTGGTGCCTTGTTGATTAGCTTCGTCATTTCATGTGTGTTAGTTAATTATTTTGATTTCGAATCATTGCTAATAATTATTTAATTGGACCCGGACCATAAACACAAGAACCGGCGATCCACTCGTCGTCTCTTCCGCGGTCGTTCGGTTAGGAGAATTACAAGGCACTATCTTTGTGATTGGCCAAGTTGTAATTCGTACCGAACGATACGACGACGAGATGGTCGTTGGAAGATGGGTCTCCATTTGGATTAAATTTTTAATCCGTAGACATGGAGAGGTCTTTCAAGGACGACCAAGCCTTCGCTAGGGAAACCCGCCAAGCTATACCCAACAGTAGAGACTCTTGCAGCTGCTCCTCGTTCTCGGTGGCGAGTGTTGGGACCGGGTGCATGTCGACAAGAATACGAGTTCGTAAAATTTAAAATTTTTACGTGCAGCGGAAGATTTTGCATAAAATAATTTCCTAAATTATTTTAACTTCGTATCTAGCATGCAACCTTATAGTGTATCGACATAATCATGAAATAAAAGTTTGCGAAAAAGTAAACTAATTTACTTTTGTACCTTGCGTTACTCGAAGAAAAGGACGAGATCCAACCGTAGCGTCCCTTGGAAGCTTCGCCTCTATTCGCGTCCACGCCGAGTTCTCTTCGGGATGACTTCGCAATGTCACGAGTTTTGTGCCGACGAGAACTACTAGATTCTCGGAAGGCACAACTAGAAGGACAAGAGAAAAATTAGGAAAACTAACCAACGAAGTAACGGAATCGAATTCCGAGAAGAGAGGAGTCGCTATCCGCTTCTTCTTCTTCGTGTTCGGGTTCTCCTTCTCCTTGAAAGCTCACGCCAACTCCCTTGGGTGATGGTTGTGTGTGCCGGCCCTAATCCACAAGGATGGGGCGCCGGCCCTAATGTGAAGGAGAAGAAGAGGAGGAGAGAAGAGAAGAGAAAGAGGGAGAGAAATAATTAATCTCTTAATTATTTTCGTTGGAATTAAGGGCTAGCCTTTGGTTCCTTTATATAGTAGCAACTCCTTTGCTAAGTCTCCCTTTAAACCGAATTAACAGAATTAGTTATAAGAAATTTATCTTATAAATTTTCTTATTGCTTATTCCTTTTAAGCCTAGTCTTATTATAAACAATTTATAATAAAACAAATTAGTTATCATAAGAGATTTATCCTATAAATTCTCTTATGAATTTTATTATAACTAACTTTATAATAAAACTAATTATTTATCATAAGAAATTTATCCTATAAATTCTTATGAATTAATTCCGTTTAAACCAAGTCTTTATTATAAACTAATTTATAATAAAAACTAATTCTTCTTCTCTTTAAATTATAGAATAAATTTTATAAGAAATTTATAAACTTTCTTATTATGGAAAAATCAATTCATAATTGATTTTATAAAATTAAAATAAATCCAATTCATGGATTATTTTAATCTTCCATAAAAGAATAAATTTCTATAAATTTTATTTATATAAATTTCTTTATACAAATTTATTTATCCATAATTTATCAAATAAATCGTACTAGATTTATTTAATTAATTAAACCAATTAAATTGGTTTATTCTCCTCTATTTGGCCGGCCACCAAAGAGGGTTGGCCGGCCAAAACCAACCCGAACCGCCGCGAATTAAACTCATTTAATTCGCCCAAAAAGCCTTCAAAAGACTTAGCCATTTTTAGCTTCCATTGCGCCTCTGCCTAACTCAGATTCGACTTATTTCTCTTGATCGGAAAATCCAATTTTCAACTCGTTTTAAATCCCTCGGATTACTCGTAGTGCGTGTGACTAAATAGGCTTTCGATTTATGTTGGCCGTCTATAATCAACAAATTATAGAACGATCATGAGTGGCACCTAGTAGTACATCATGATCCCCAATTAATCGAAAGATCAACGGTTTGACCTCAGAAGAAATTATTCTGAAACCCTTCAGTAGCTCTAATGAATCGTGCCCCATTCCCTTCACCACCTTATACCCACTTGGTTCAGGACACGGTCTATGGTGTCAGTCCCCACTAGGCTGACTACGTCACACCTAGCCCAAGTAATGTCTTATTCGTCCTTTGGATTTCTAATTACTCTCATGTATTTTAGAGACTCTCACTCTAAACATGATATGCTCTGGCCAGAGGCTTTGAGTAACAATCCGACGATAGGCCTGGGTATACATCTCCTCGCAAGGAGTGGTGAATCCTTTGTAGGCTGTTCAAACATCTTCGGGCACTTCGGCTTATACCCGATCATCCTGGGTCCACACCTCCTTGGAGATGCTTGCTTAAGATGTCAAAGTATAAGTCTCCATGACCAAGATGACTTGAACACCGCAAGTCAAAGGAACATCGCACTTAAGCCGCAGTAAGATCTTCATTGACATATCTACATGTAGATTCCCATATGAAGTCTTACAGCTAGTCACTCCAATGAACTAGTTCCCTTAACTAGCATCCATGTTTATCTCCGGACATCCCAATGTCACCAGCCAGTGAGAATCAGCTGATTAGAGAATAACCCATGCTAGTCTCAACAGAATTGATAGTGTCCGTTTTTATCAATTCATCGACTAGGGATATTTTCAATACTTCACATTTGCGCATTTAGAGATAATCACTAGTTGTGATCTCATCACAAATTCTCTTATGCTGTGAGTTGTATTGCGGACATTCAGTAGATGAGTTTAAGATCCCAATCAAATACACAAGCATGTATACTCAAATAGTGAATTATCATTTATTAATATAAATGTTTTACAATCATAAGGCGATTGCCTTAGGACACTTCTCTCATATCACTAACAGCGAGATCGGCTACGTCGATGTCCACCTCGTCGTCTGAGTCAATCTGGCATGGAGCACCTCGTCGTCTCCAAGAAATGACCCCGGTAGCCGAGATGTCTACGACTACTAATGAAAAGTTCCTAGACCTTATCTCGTCAAACTCGGTCATCATGATGACTTCTCCGGCAGAGATGTCACGACCATGGTGATGAAGGAGTGTGGTGAGAATATGATAGTAGGGTGTCTGTACTCTAGCATGAGTGGCGATACTGGATGTGTAGATGATCGTCTGGAATATGTGTAGACCAATGTCTATATCCAGGTGGTGGATCATCGCATAGAGTAGGAAGGTGTGGAAGGATCGCATCAGTGCTACATCTCGAGAGGTTATAGGGAGAATACAGCGGATCAGGACTCGATAAAGAGTATAGTCCTGAATGTGCAGGTCGACGGATCAAAATCTCTGTACCGTCGGATCCCTTTATCTCCGAAAAAGTAAGAGCAGAGAGTGTTAAGAGTGATGTGTGAATGCGGAGGAGCGAAGGGAAGGTCCGTAGGAGGATAGCAACAGAATGTGGACTGAGAGGGTCGTAGTCCAAGGAATCGGTTGAAGAGGGTAGGCGTGTGGTAAGTGGAATGGTTTGGACAATAGTGGTATAGTAAAGGTCATCAATTTTGATCAACTTGTTGTAAAATTCAGCACACAGGGTCGTGTTGATGGAGCTAGTGCAATATACAAGCTGCTCTAGCTGGTAGAAGTTAATGACCTCTATGGCTGGAGGGCAAGACTGGGTAAAGAAACTTCTATTTAAATAGTTAGTCTTAATAGGTTTATATGTTGTGTGTGCGAACTTATTAAATAGAGGTTTATATGTAGGAAATCTAGGGTCTGGATAGGGCTCGGCACCGGGATCATTTTGGGTAACTCGGCGCTTACTATGTAAATAGAAAAACTAACATTATTGACTGAAATTAAATTGAAAAATAAAACGTGAAACCATAACTAATTCATACCGAGGCGACATTATAGGAAGAGGAAGGTTGGTGCAACTTTGGGCACCTTAGAAGAGAGGAGAGGATGAGAGGAGATGGCTTGAGGTGTGGAGATAGATGCTATGAGCATAGGTTTATAAATGTCTTTCCGATCGCCCGTGAGGCCACCAGGGCGTCCGTGACAGGATTTGAGGTGCCTGCGACTGTCTTAGGCGCTTGAGCTCAGTTTGCTCAGGAGGTGTTGACTGCCGCGTATGTCGGGAAAGGCTTGGGGCGCCCGTGAGGGTCTCGGGTGCCCGAGTTGACCGATATTTGACCAAACAATAATTATTTCAATCAAGTCCTAGGTTCCAATGTAGTTATATACAAGACTTAGTTTGATTAACAACAATGAGTTGTTTTGAAATCTTTAAGGTTTTTCAAATTTGACAAAGTTAAATTTGAAAATGTTAAGTTGAAATTTAAATCTTGGAAAATCTTAAGTGTAAAAAAAATGAAGTGAAATTAATTTTTGAAAATATTAGCTGAAATTGATTAAGTGAAATTTTAATTCTAAAAATTTTAAGTGGAATTAATTTTGAAAATATTAAGTGAAATTAATTTTGAAAATATTAAGTGAAATATGAATTTTGAAAAATATTAAGTGAAATTTTAATTTTGAAAAACATTAAGCGACATTTTATTTTTGAAAAATATTAAGTGAAATTTTATTTTTGAAAAATATTAAGTGAAATTTTAATTTTAAAAAATATTAAGTGAAAGTTTGATTTTGAAAAACATTAAGTAAATGTATATTAAGGGTAGAATTAATTTGGTTGGTTGGATTGGACTATGTTATTAGGTCCTAAACATCTCACCCAATTCTAAGTAACAAAATAGGTTTCCTTATCTGTTTTGTGAGATATATTATTTTTATCTTTGATTTTATGTTAAATCGATGATTTAATTGAAACTTGTATTAGATTTGAGTTTATCAAATAGTAATTTAAAAGTAAGTTTCGATAATTAGCTTCCAAGTCTTGGCGAGGCACAGAGGCCTTCTTTGATCGTAGCCTTATTTGATCAACAACCCTTTCCTAGACAAAGCCTTTTAAAGAAAGATCATTTTTAAATTACTTTATGAGATTCTCTGGTCTAACTAGCTTAGGATTTGTAGAGGTAGCTTCGGCTAGTTCCACCGGACTAAACAGACCAAATAGAGTGCGCCTTACCCAACTTGACTCCTTAGACAGGCTTCCCTAATGTACTATCATCTCACCTCATCATAATACTATGTTGTTCAAGTTTCAAGTATGTCTTGTTCGTAACTAATCATTCCTAATTCTAAGCAGAATAATATTGCGAAAAGGAAATAAAGAAACATTAGGCAAAAATAATCATCTAAGTACAAAAATGGTTTTTATATTGTCTCCCCCTAGACTGAAGCCTCGATATGGGTTAGGCAAGATGTGAATCTTGTCCTTGGGGATTCAATATTGGTTTGGCCCAACTTTTTTGTTCAAACTTAGCTTAGGGACCTATGCTTGGACACGGTTTCTAGTTTGGTTCAATACAGAGTAATAAGATCGGTGTCGCGAGTTGGTTCGATAGCCTTGTCCGGATCGATTTAGAACAGACTTCTATTTTCCAAGAATCATGTCAAGATTCTTAGAATTAGAAGTGAATCATTCTAATGCGACTCTGAGTTCCTTGACTTGAGTTTTCAAGAAGGAATTCTCTTCCTCAAGCTTTTGAACTTGAGTCGAGGGTCCTTCTTGAACTGACTCGGTTAAGGAACTCGAGTTGACTTCCTCTTTCAGGAGTTTGACTTCCTGTCGTATGGTTTCAACCCGGACGTTGGCTTTTGCCAACTTGAGAGACAAATACGAAATATGATCATAAGCTCCGATTCAAGATAGTCTCTTACCGTAATTCGTCTGTCCTCCGAGATCGAGTGCTTTCCGATGCCGACGTCTTCATCAGGTTCTGATTCTGTTCTTGAGTCGAGGTCTTCCGAGGCGATCAACGCGAGGAGGTTGCAGTGTAGGGCCTCTTCTTCACCTTCCAAGGATGATTCGTCCCATGTGGCTTGAAGTGTCTTCTTCCTCCGAACCTTTTTGTTTTCCTTCAAGCTAGGACACTCCGATCTGAAGTGACCCTTCTTGTTGCACTCGTAACAGATTATGTTGCTTTTAGTCTTCTGGCTCGTTGAGGGTTCAACTGGATCATCCTTCTTCTGAGTCGTCTTCTTCTTGCTCGTTTGATTCTTCAGCACCTTGTAGTAGTTGCGAGCCATCCGGACCAATTTTGGATGATCGACTCCGTCGTCGTCAGACTCCGAATCTGAGTCGGACTCGAGTATCGGTTGTTGCTTCTTCTTTTGTGATTTTCCTAGAATTTTACCTGCAACAAAAGCTATACTTTTCTCGACCAGTGCAGTATTAGTTTGTTCATGTAACTCCAATTCTGAATACAATTCATCAAGCTTAATTTCAAAGAGATTCTTAGAAACTTTGTAAGCATCTACCATAGATGCCCACAATGAGTTCCTTGGGAACGAGTTCGGGGTATACCTTATTAAGTTACGGTTTTCCACCTTATGACCTATTGTATGTAGTCTGTTCATCAGCTCCTGGATCTTTGCGTGGAGCTGTGTTGTTGTTTCCCCATCGTGCATCTTGATGGTGTAGAGCTTGTTGAGTAGCAGATCTCGTTTGCTAATCCACGTATCTGACGTACCCTAGTGCAATTCGATCAATTTGCTCCAAAGCTCGTTTGCGCTGCTGAAGGGGCCGACACGGTTGAGCTCTATCTTGGTTAAGCCACATTGTAGTGTTTGTGCGGCTTTTACGTCTGCTTCAATTTTCTTCATGAGTGATCCGTCCCACTCTAAATATCCTTGCACCTAACCTTGTGCATTCTTGGGGATCTCTAGTCCGGACTGGATGATGATCCACATGTCCACCTGAGTTTTCAGGTGGACCTCCATCCTATTCTTCCAATATGATAAGTCTTCTCTTGAGAAGAGTAGTGGTCTAGCGGTGTTGTAACCTTCTTGCATGACCATAGAGTTTAATATGAAACTTACAAAGAAAATAACAACTTTGTTCCAAGACTGAGTCTTGGATTAGCAGTGCGGTAGCAAAAATAATAATAAGACTCGAGTGGTGTTGCACCAACCTCGATGAATGAAAAAACTTACTAACGTTAAAAAGAAATTTAAAAAGAAATTCGAAAATTGCACAATCGGTGGCTGCACCTGATTTAAGCCACCCGCTTTGATACCACTTGTGGGATCCTTTAGAATTGATAGAGGGGGGTGAATATCGATAAAAACCTCAGATTTGAAAAGAATATTACGCAGCGAAAAATTAAATCAATGCTAACACACTTTCTTTTACTTGGTTCGGAGTCTAGAGCGACACCTATTCCAAGGCCCACGGTACTTAACCATTTTCGTTGGGCAATTCTATATTTCGGAAAACATTACGATAGTTGAAGTACGAATACAGAATTAAAGTTAAGCACATAAAAAAATACCGACAACCGAAAAAGAAATTGAAGATCGGAGCAGCAGGTCGTCGATTTGGAGCGTTGATGGCGCTTGGAACTTGAGTATGAAGAAAACAGAACTGAGCGCCTAAGTGCATGAGTTCGAAGAATTGTTGTCTTGAAGCAAGGGGTGAACCCCTTTTTATACAGATGTCCAGGGTACCCCTGTTGCTGTAGGACGCCTACCACGTTGCCTATCTACGCGCGCCCTCATCAGCAGACTCGGCCAATGTCTACCCCTTTATCCAGGGCGCCTGGGACGTCTGGGGCGCCTGATTGTGTAGGGTATGGCTTGGCGATTTCCAAGACAACCACGGGGTCGTATCTGAGAGCCCATTCTATGTATACGGATTAAAAATTTAAACCCGAATAGAGACCCGTCCCTCTAACGACTGTTTCGTCATCGTGTTAATTAATCCAAGTTACAACTTAGCCAAAACCAAGGTTAAGGCCTTGTAATTTTCTGGATCAATTATCCACGAAAAAGACGATGATTTGGATCGTTGGTTTTTGTGTTTATCTTCAAGGTCCAGTTAGTTAATTATTGTCTATGATAACGAATCAAAATAACTAACTATCATACATGAAATGACGAGACAAAGTAGCCTGGCACAAATAAACATAACGAAGGTAAAATGGAGCTCGGGAGAGTTATACCTCGTCGTTTACCTCGCAGTCTTCTACCTTATGTCCCTCCCCTCCTGGACGTCGTATGGGCAACGATCTACCAAGACGCGGAATCACCGAGGCCTCGAATTGATCACCTTTGTTCAAGCTACTTCCAATCACCAACACAAACCCTAAAACTCTAGGGTCTCCTAGTGCCGGTTGCTTTTCTCCCTCTCCACCTCAAACCGCCGGCCACCTTGGGTTCCAAGGTGTGGCCAACTTCAAGAGGATGCCAAGAAGAAGTCTAGGAGGATGGAGAAGAAGGAAAAGAGGGAGAACAAATCTCCTTTTCCTCCTATGCACACCCACAACCACCACCCTCTCCCTCTTTCAAGCCGCCGGCGACCAATCAAGGTGAGTCCCTTGATTCTGGCCGCCTACCACCTCCACTCATAGCTGCAACCTGTTCGTCCCTTGAAGATGACACCAGCCACTCGAATGGAAGCAATGAAAGAGGAAGATGATGGAGAAAACAAAGCCCAAACTCTCCTCCTTCTTCCTCCTTCCAGCGACAAAACCAGTACCAACAACCTCCTTTCTCTTTTGCTCCGCCGACTCCTGCTATCTCAGAGATCGCACTGGCCAAAAGGGAGAGGAGTGGAAGAAGAAAACACAGGAGAAGAGGTCTCCTTCTCCCTCTTCTTCTCTTTGTCGCCGCCGACCACAAGGGTGGCTGCCACAACCCTAAGAGAGAGGGTGGAGGAGATTTTGGGATTTTTGGCACTTGGTGATTAATTCATTAACCCATATCATGACTCCTGTGGAGTATTTATAGGGCTAAGGTAGGAACAATGAGGAGGAGTTGGTCCTTGGCCCTCTAATGGATCCAAACCCGATCCATTACATTCCACTAAAGAATCCCATTGTACTTCCTCACCAACCCCCATATTTTCAATGGGCTCCACCTATTACGAGTCGTCCATCTCCCCGTGTTTAAGATATCGTATGCCCGATAATTAATTTAATTTACTAATAATTAAATTAATTATTTTCTTGATCCTTGATTAGTACCACTCAACTTTTTCATCATGTCAGACCATAGTCCACTTGCAAGATTTGACATGACGACCTTTTTGAGCTCACCAAGGGGGCATCATCATCCCGACTCACCAGGACACGGATTCTGTCAATAATCAACGGCACATTATATTATTAATATTATCTCCCAACTTACCGGGCCTATTGATCTAACAGAATAGATCTCACCCATTGGTAAATCAAAGAAATAATAATTAATAATATATGTCCGTCATTATTTCGGGATTAAGAGATGGTACTCCATAATATTATCCGAGGTCTAATCCAATTTACAAAGTCAATACAAAAATTGGATGACCTCTCTTTTGGTCCTACTCAATGTACAGAAAGAACACTAGTGTAATTCTATGGTTAAGATAAATCACACCTAATTACACTACAACCATCCCGATGGTTTGTCCAACTCCATCTCAGTTGTGAGCCTCTTTCTTATACTTCGGCAAGAACCTGATAACATGATTTTCTGTGCAACACCATGCACCATGTTATCTACAATGTCAAGTATAAGACATTTTGTGCACATACTAATATAAATATGCACTGTGTGATTTTCTGATTCTCTTTAAAATGTAGATGAATTTTAACGAAAATCAAGGCTTTTAGTTACATCCTAACAGAATGCTCACGGGCACCACCTATGATGACGTGGAGGATCAGCTTTGCAAACTTCTGGAATCACCCATCTGGGAGCATGTATCAATACAGGCGCCTGTATTCTCGGGTGCCTGATTCCTCTCAGGCACCTGGGATACAGAAAACTCCTTCCTTTGTTCCTGCAACCAGGGTTAGTTCCAAAACAACAGTAATATATAAATTAAGTATAAATAACAGCCTGTGATGTCTTCATTCTGACTTTGGGCTTCCGAAATGGAACCCTAGGTCGAACCAACGCCTAATGTTCCCTCTTCCGAGGAACGCGTCCTTGCCTACTCCTCTCAGGAGAAGTTACCTTTTGCCAACCTGCTCCTCCGGTTGGACATTTGTCTGATCTTCTGGATCAGGACTTCGGTCCCAGCCCATGACCAGGACTTATTACCCAACCCTCGGTCAGGTCTTCGATGCCCAGTCATGACCAGGACTTATTGCCCAACCCTCGGTCAGGTCTTCGGTGTCCAGCCCTCGTCTAGGACTTAGTGCCCAATTCCTCGAACTAGGACTTCGTTCCTAGCTTACCTAGGATTTTTTCTACGCACTTAACAGATTCATTAGATCACATCATAACCTTAACTTATGAACCCTTTGCCATTATCAATACCCAGGTTCGATCTGGTGCTTCCGGCACCAACATTGTGTTTTATTTTCTGCTGCTTCTTATCTCTCTCTAACTCCGACGCTTACTCTAACCTTAAGTTTTCACTGTGTACTCTATCATCGTTAAGTTTTAATATCCGATGTTTTGTTAAACGATATTCACCCCTCTTCTATCGCTCAATCTCGATCCTACACATTTCATCGTTGAACATGTGGTGATTAAATTCACATGTACTTCGTATAGCATGTTTTTCATGGAAATGATATCAAAAACAATGCACCGTTGCAAAGATCATTCGATCATGCACATCAAATATTCTGCTGTGATACCATTGTTGATTTGATATGCATAATCTAGTTGTAAATAATTGAAGTAACAAAATCAAAATGAAATCGTAAACACTTACAGTGAGTTCGCTAATCCTTTTTTTCCACCCTTGTTGTTGAAAGAACAATCATGATTGGAAAGCTCTTCTTGTCCACGAACCAAATCCCTCCTCTTCACAAATATTCTCCCTGCCTCTTCCTTCTTCGCACTCCCTAATGAATGACTTGGACGCTAATTTACAATGGGAATCTAAGGGGTTAAAAGGGTAATTTACCCAAATTAGAAGTGGGCAATATGGGATTCATTAGCAACCCATGTTCCACACGATCCCATTACCAACATAACCTACATAGATTATTTAGAGTTACGAGTATTATTCTAGTACTTGTTTGTTTCGTATTCTATACTTGTAGGATTCAAGCATGAGACAAACCTTTGACTTGAAGATGGTTAAGACAATCTACAATAGAGGTGGGTAGTTTTTTCTTACCTCTGTAGTTTCTTTGACCTTAATGCATGATTCTATTATTTGCATTGACTGCGTCGTACTTATTTTTATACCTAGATATCTACTCTATGCTACTTCACCAGCTTGACCTTTTATTAATGCTTGATTTTTTTTACTATTTTATTAGTTATTTATACAGTCTTGTTGCTATTCCATTCCATTCATTATTTATACTTGTGTTTTTATATTAGCAACCCCATAGTGTAGGATATCGAGTATCTTACAAGACCCATATCGTTATTTAGGCTTATGCCTATACTTTCATAAGACCATACTGTAGTGTAGGATATTGAGCATCCTACCAGACCCATGTTGGTTATTTAGGAGCATGCCTATATGTTAGTAAGACCATACCGTAGTATAAGATATCAAGTGTCCTAATATACTTGTTTATTATTTAGGTCAGAGTGTAGCTACCTTATAGAGCATTATTCTTGGATGGATTGTTATTGCTTATTTTGTTATTATGGTTTTGTATACATATACATCTTGATTACCCAACAACCATACATGGTAGAGTAATTCTCCCATGGTCTGTATCTAGATAGCTATTTACACACTTTATGTGCCCATGGGATCAGCCCATGGTAGAGCTTTCTCCCACAGATAGTGGTCACTTATATATCCAGACTACCCACAGGACTTGTTTGTGGTAGAACGTTTCTCTCGGAATCTGTAGCAAGATGGCTACTGATATATCCTATCTACCATGAGACTTGTCTGTGGTAGAGTGTTTTGTAGGATCATATAGAACCTGAGGGAGAGGGGGGGGGGGGTGAATCACATTTTATTTAAAAACTTCTCTTTTTCAATTATTAAAACTATCACAGGTTTTGTATACAATGGATGAAAAAACAAGAAAAAAAAAGAACCAACACACAATCGGTTACATGGTTTGAAGCTTTCGACGACTCTTACTCCAAGCCTATGTTCCCTTGGACCATATCAATAGGGCAATCAACTAAATTCTCCCCCGAAAAACTTAGGGAAGAGAGGTTGAATACACGAATGAGGAAAGTATACTACTCTATAGATGGCATTGGGATTCCTATCCTATTTCCCCAGATTGAATTCTATGGACAGAATAAATCCCAAATGACCTGCTTCATCAAAACCTGTGCTGATCGATTAGTTGATCGATCAGCAGTGGTTTTGTTCGATGAAACCTTTTGATCGCCGGTTCTTGTGTTTGATTTGGGATCCAGGAAGAATACGAATACAATTACAGCTGAATAGAGAACATATATTAGATATACCTCTTGATATTCTATTGTATTCCTATTCTCTTCTTGGACGTCGTGTGAGCGACGATCTTCCAAGAATCGCAACCGCCTATCACCCTTCTTCTTCTTCCTTTCTTTGTCGTGTGACCTAGCCGCCTAATCGTGGATGCGCCGCATGCCAAAACCACCTCGCCTCAAGGTGCCGCAAGCCCTAGCTGCCTTTAGGTGCCGCACACCCATCCAAAGGGAAGAATAGGGGTTCTTAAAAAACCACGGCTTAAGAGGGTTTTTATAGGCAACAAGAGGGATCAAAAGGGGGAGTCGGTTATGGCCACCTAACGGATTTTATGTTGTCTATTTTCAACCCAAAACCCAACTTAAATACGTTAAAAATAACCAGATCCACTAAAGGGTTATTATTGAACTATTGCACCGACCCCATATTAAAATATGGATTCCTTCCTATTATGAGTACATTATCGCCCCGTGTTTAAGATATCGTATGTCCATTAATTAATTGAATTACTGACAATTCAATTAATTAACATATAACTCCAAGAGTAGTACCACTCAACTTTATTATCATGTCGGACCAAGTCCAACTGCAGGGTTTACATGATAATCCTTATGAGCTCTTGAAGGGGGCATCATCAGCCTAAATAATTAGGACACAGTTTCTTTCTATAATCAACGACACACCATATAAATAATATTATTTCCCAATTTACCAGGCCTATTGACTTAACGAATAAATCTCGTCCATTGGTATATTAAAGAAATAAATACTAAGTATATGTGCATGTTATTATATCGGGATTATGAACATGTTCATTCATAATAACAGAGGTCATGTTCGATTATATAGTCATTATAAATCGAACAACCTCGAAACGGTCCTGCTCAATACACACAAAGTGCATTAGTGTAATTCTATAGTCAAGATAGACTAATATCAAATCACACTACAACCATTCCAATGGTTTGTCCAAATCCATCTTGGTTGTGAGCTACTACTTATACTTTACAAGGAATCGATAACTTAATTTTCTGTGTGACATCACACACCATGCTATCTACAATGTGAAGAATGGACAACTGCATATATATAACAAATAAAAATGCAAACGCATGACCACTGTGATTCTTATTCCAAAATAGATGTTCATAGAAAAGCTAGGCTTATATATACATCCTAACAATCTCTCACTTATACTAAAAGACTATGCTGCCAACAATACTGCCATACATCTGATTCTCATCCCCTCAGCATGCCTATCATAAGCTTTCGCCTCGAACCAGGTCTTTGTGCCCAACCCTTGGTCAGGACTTAGTGCCCAATCCATGATCAAGACTTAGTGCCCAATTCTTCGAACCAGGACTTCGTGCCTAGGATAACTAGGACTTTGGTTCACTTTGTTACACCTTTCTTGACTAACCCTTCCCTTGTTCAATGTCTCACTGACTTAAGTATATTGTCAAACATTGAAACATTTAGAGAAGGACATTACTGATGCAACTTGCACCAATAGAAACTTCTTGAGCAATGAAAGTCTGTGAATCCTGAAGAGAAACCGCCTCTGCCGCCTCGAGTTCTGTCAGAAGATCTGCCCATAAATATGAACGCTTGTCCATATTGTAGCTTAGGCGAAACTTCTCAAAACTCACTGGTAGAGATTGGAGGATAAGATCGACCTGGGTTTCCCCAGCGATCTGAGCTCCAAGGATTTCTATCTCCTTCAATCAAGCCATCATTTTGAGGACATGTTCCCTTATGGGCATACCCTCAACCAAGATGGTTGTAGTCAAGTTCTTCATTACCTTCTGCCTAGTGGCTCGATTACTTTGACCAAAGAGTTCATCGAGTTTGGATGTTTTTTCATTGGTAATGGAAGAAGCCTGATTTTGATGACCTTTAGTCGTCTCGTCTGATTCTAGCCACTTCCTAAAATATTCAAACTCGTCTTCAGTATTAATCTCGTTAGGCTTTTCGGTACAGAATTCGGCAAGATCACACTTAGGTTCCTCGGCAGTAGAGACAAAATCCATATTTAATTCCCAATCTATTTTATCACTAGGGGCATTTAATTGGTTTTCTCTTTGAATTAGGTCAAATGGGTCTAGATCCATTTTAAAGCACCTGAGTATCATAACAATCACACACTTTAGAAATAAATTGATACCTCAAAATAATTTATTACAAAATCTACCAACACTGAGAATTTTGCATGCCACGATGGTGTCGACGTATACGAATTCTACATTTGTGAGAGGAGGTTTTACCCATTAATTTTACTATCTTGTCATCCTAACTTTCTGACAAGTAAAATTAATAGTTGGTCCTCTTCAACCCTACAAATAATAGTAATGACTCCGATGGGGAGGATACTATTATTTGTATCTAAGTGTTTACCATTACACGCAATAAGAAATATTATTTTCGAATATGTGTCTTCCGATGGGGAAGTACACACGCTCTTCAATAATTTTCTATAGTCTTTTCTGACCTAGTGATCCGCAAAACAAGCCCATCTGATGGGGAGGAAGGCACTCAGAGACGACACGCAGACTTGTTCGCATCACTTATTAGATTGTAATGGAGGTGATGGGGCCCTTAGGGTCCCTCTTCCAATTAGTTATTTGCGTTTGAGGTTTTTCACATGCACACACACAACAAACACATAATCCAAATAATAGAGCTCTGAAAAAATCCTAGATTTTTCCAACTATTATGGCCTTGGTCTCCAACGCACGTCCAGTCGTGTCGTCACCTCGTCCACTCCATCCTATCCATGAGCAAGCCACCATGAAGGATTCCCCGAGCTGAGATGACTAGCTTACTTATTTACATCCATTGATCCTATACTCCATGAAGGAGTGTAGATGTCATCTAGATCAAAAGTAAATAGAAAACTTGGTTAAACAAGTGTCATATTTAATTACAAAAATTAAATAACTTATCTAGCCTCGTCAACCACGAGGATTCAATTAATTACATCAAACACAATCAATCATATGCAAAACATCACAATTGCCATAATAGTTGGAATCAAGTGCCTGCAACACAAAGTTAGCCCATGCACATCCAAAAATTATCCAGCAAAAAATAATGTATATGATAATGTGCAGAAAAATAATCGAATCCTAAACACACAAAACCGAAAACACGGCTCTGATACCAAATGTTAGTATGGCTTGGCGGTTTCTAAGACAACCACGGGGTCGTATCTGAGAGACCTCTCCATGTCTACAGATTAAAAATTTAATCCGAATAGAGACCCGTCCCTCTAACAACTGACTCGTCGTCGTGTTAATCAAACCAAGTTACAACTTAGCCGAAACCGAGGTTAAGGTCTTGTAACTTTCCGGATTAATTAACCACGAAAAAGACGACGATTTGGATCGCCGAATTTTGTGATTATCTCCAGGGTCCAGTTAATTAATTATTGTCTATGATAACGAATCAAAATAATCAATTAACATACATGAAATGATGAAGTAATGTAATATGGTACAATTCAAACATACGTAAGGAAAAATGGAGCTCGGGAGAGTTATACCTAGTCATTTACCTTGCAGTCTTCTACCTTATGACCCTCCCCTCTCGGACGTCGTGTGGGCGATGATCTACCAAGTCGTGGAGCTACCAAGGCCTACAATCAATCCTTCCTTTTCTTCCTTGCTTTACACCAAACACAATGACCCTTGGACTAGGGTTTGGCTTGCCGCCGGCGTCCCTTGAAAGAGGAGGTAGTGAAGTCGAGAGGATGAGTTCCTCTCCTTCACCATAGCCCGCGCCAACCTCTCTATCCTCTTCCTATCTTGCGACCACTAATCCACAAGGAAAAAGAACTCCTCACAGCTCCACTTTTTCCGGCGACAAACACCAAAAGGGCAGCCACTCTCGCCGGCGCACCAAACTTCATCCTCCCTTACTTCCGCACACCACAACAGTGTTGGGACCGGGTGCATGTTGACACGGATGCGGGTTCGTAATTTTAAAATTAATTACATGCAGCAGAAGGTTTAACATAAATAATTTCTCAAATTATTTAACCACACATCTAAGCATGCAATTTTATCTTGTGTAGACATGATCATATATTTAAAATTTTGCAGAAACATAAACTAATTTACGTATTACCTCGTGTAACTCGAAGGAAGGGACGAGATCCAACCGTAAGCGTCCCTTGGAAGCTCCGCCTCTATTCGCGTCCACGCCGAGTATCTTCGGGATGACTTCGCAAAGCCACGAGTTTCGTGTTCTCGAGAACTACTAAATTCTCCGAGAACGCGACAAGAAAAACCAAGAGAGAAGTTGGAAGACTAACCACAAAAGGATGGCTGGAATCAAAATTCCAGCGAAGCAAAAGAAGAGGCTTGCGGCAAAAAGATCCTTGCGGCAAACTCTAATTCCGGCAGCACCTTCTTCCGGCCAGTAGATGGCCGGAGCTTCCTTCTTCGGCAGCAGGTGGTGGTCGGCAGGGAAAGGGCAGGGGCGGCCGGCCGGTGCTCCTTCTTGGGGCTGGTTGGCACACGGCAAGAAGGGGAGATGCGAAGGAGAAAGAGAGGGAGAGAGCCTTCATCTCTTCAATAATTTTCCAAGTCTTGCCATGGGTCCTTTGCATAGTAGCCTCTCAACCCTCAAGCCTCTCAAATATGGAATAACTTATTCCATCATGCCATGATTGATTTTATATCATGGTTAAAATTATATTTTAATTAATAATAAAATCAATCAAGTCTCTTCTCTCCTATGGAATAAATTTCCTTATAACGGTAAATCAATCCATGATTGATTTTATAAAAAAAACCAATCCATGGTTCATTTTAATTTCCATGAAGAAATAAATCAAACCTTTGTTTATTATAAAACAAACCACACTTGGTTTATTTTATAAATTGATCCAAAAACTTGGTTCTCTCCCTTTGTTGTGGCCGGCCAAGGAAAGAGGATGGAGGCCCTCTTTGGCCGGCCCATTCAAGCCACACCCCAATGAATTAAACTTATTTAATTCATCTATTAAGTCTTCAAAAGACTTAGCTACTTTACGCTTCCGATGCGTCTCTGAAAAATTCAGATTCAACTTATCGTTTGGCTCAACCAAACCTAATCTCTCTTGATTGGAAAATCCAATTTTCAACTCGTTTTACATCCCTCGGATTACTCGTAGTGAGTGTGACTAAATAGGCTTTCGATTTATGTTTGCCGTCTATAATTAATCAATCATAGAATGAGCATGAGTGGCACCTAGTAGTACATCATGATCCCCAATTAATCGAAAGATCAACGGTTGACCTCAGAAACAATTCTGAAACCCTTCAGCAGCTATAATGAATCGTGCCACATTCCCTTCACCATCTTTTACCCACTTGGTTCAGGACATGGTATATGTGTGTCAGTCCCCACTAGGCTGACTACATCACACCTAGCCCAAGTAACGTTTTCTCTTCCTACAGATTCTAATTACTCTCATGTATTTAAGAGATTCATACTCTGAACATGTCATGCTCTGGCCAGAGGCTTCGAGTAACAATCCGACGATAGGCCTCACACTCTAAACATGATATGCTCTGGCCAGAGGCTTTGAGTAACAATCCGACGATAGGCCTGGGTATACGTCTCCTCGCAAGGAGTGGTGAATCCTTTGTAGGCTGTTCAAACATCTTCGGACACTTCGGCTTATACCCAATCATCCCGGGTCCACACCTCCTTGGAGATGCTTGCTTAAGATGTCAAAGTATAAGTCTCCATGACCAAGATGACTTGAACACCGCAAGTCAAAGGAACATCGCACTTAAGCTGCAGTAAGAACTTCACTGACATATCTATATGTAGACTACCATATGAAGTTTTACAACCAGTCACTCCAATGTACTAGTTCCCTTAACTAGCATTCATGTTTATCTCCGGACATCTCAATGTCACCAGCTAGTGAGAATTAGCTGATTAGAGAATAACCCATGCTAGTCTCAACTGAATTGATAGTGTCCGTATTTATCAATTCATCGACTAGGGACAATTTCAATACTTCACAATTGCACATGTAGAGATAATCACTAGTTGTGAATTCATCACAAATTCTCTCATGCTGTGAATTGTATTGCGGGCATTCAGTAAATGAGTTTAAGATCTCAATCAAATACACAAACATGTAAACTCAAATAATGAATATTCATTTATTAAAATAAATGATTACAATTATAAGGCGATTGCCTTATGACACTTCTCTCATATCACTAGCAAACTCCCACTTGGCCTAATGCCAATCGCTACGGTACCCAATACCACAAGCTCTAACATGACCCTCAAACTTGCTTTGAGGCAAGGTCTTAGTTAAATGATCCGCTAAATTCCTTTAAGTAGGAATTTTCTCAATTTGTATATCATTCCTACTTATAATCTCTCTGATCAAATGATAGCGGCGAAGCACATGTTTGGATTGCTGATAAGACCTTGGTTCCTTCGCTTGTGCAATATCTCCATTGTTATCGCAGTAAACCGGTATTGCTTCATCAATGGTTGGAACCACACCAAGTTCTGAGATAAACTTCTTGATCCAGATTGCTTCCTTTGCTGCTTCCGAAGTTGCAATATATCCGCTTCCATGGTAGAATCCGCTACGGTGTCTTGCTCGGAACTCTTCCAACTTATTGCGCCTCCATTCAAAATAAATACATATCCGGACTGAGATTTGGAGTCATCCTTATCTGTCTGGAAACTGACATCTGTATACCCACGTATTACCATATCACCTTCTCCATATATTAGCAACACATCCTTAGTGCTTCTTAAGTACTTGAGGATTGTCTTGACAGCCGCCCAATGATCCATTCCTGGATCAGATTGGTATCTGCTTGTGACGCTCAGAGCATACGATACATCGAGCCTAGTACATAACATATCATATATGATAGATCCTATCGCGGATGCATAAGGAATCTTATTCATGCAAATTCTATCGTTTTCTATGCGCGGACACATAGACTTCGAAAGGTTGATCCCATGCCTGATGGGAAGGTAACCTTTCTTGGATTCCGACATGCTAAACCTTTCTAGCACTCGGTCTATATATGTAGACTGCGAAAGACCAAGCAATCGTTTTGATCTATCTCTATAAATTCTAATCTCAAGGATATAGGTTGCTTCTCCCAGGTCTTTCATGGAGAAAGTTTTGGATAACCAAATTTTAACTGACTGTAAGACTGATATATCATTTCCAATAAGTAATATGTCATCGACATATAACACTAGGAATACGACTGCACTCCCACTAACCTTCTTGTACACACAAGGTTCGTCAGGATTTTGTGAGAAATCAAACTCTTTGATTGTCTCATCAAAACGGATGTTCCAGCTCCTGGATGCTTGCTTTAGTCCATATATGGATCGTCGAAGCTTGCATACTTTGGTTTTATTAACCGATGTGAAATCTTCAGGTTGTATCATGTATACATCCTCAAGTAGGTTTTCATAAAGGAAAGTTGTTTTCACATATATTTGTCATATCTCATAATCATAATGAGCTGCTATGGCCAGGAGCTTCCGAATGGATTTAAGCATAGCTACTGGCGAATAGGTTTCGTCATAATCAATTCCTTATTTCTGACGATATCTTTTTGCCACTAATCTAGCCTTAAAGGTAATAACATTACCTTCCATGTCGGTTTTCTTCTTGAAAACCCACTTGCACCCTATGGGCGTAATCATTTCAGGTGGGGTAACCAAGTCTCATACTTGATTTTTGTACATTGAATCCATTTCCGACTTCATGGCTTCATGCCATTTATCCCTTTCTGAATTTTTCAGAACATCTTCATAACTGATAGGTTTGTTATCGTTAATGAGTAACACGTCGTTCGATTCACTTATGAGAAATCCGTATCTCTCTGGAATATTGCGTGTCCTATCAGACATACGTAGAAGTGGTGTTGTTTTAGGTTCAACTGATAGCTCATCATTATGAGTTATTGGTTGTGGGTCTAGACTAGGTGCCTCTGTAATGTCTATTGGAGTTTCTTGAACTTCTTCAAGTTCAAAGCTACTCCCACTATTTTCTTGTAAAAGAAATTCTTTTTCTAGAAATACAATATGCCTTGAAACAAACATCTTTTGTTCCAAGGGATTATAGAATTGGTAACCTTTCGTTTCCTTAGGGTATCCAATAAATAGATATTTATCAGACTTAGCATCCAATTTGTCTGATACAGTCCGCTTTTCATAAGCAGGACAATCCCATATCATTAGGTGAGATAAATGAGGTTTCTTACTATTCTACGTCTCATATGGAGTAGTAGAGACTACCTTGGTCGGGACTCTATTTAGTATGTAAACAGCTGTCTAAAGCTCATAGCCCCAAAAGGATTTTAGAAGAGTTGCATGATTCATCATAGATCTAACCATGTCCATCAAGGTTCGGTTACGCCTCTCAGATACACCATTATGCTGTGGTGTATATAGCGGAGTCCATTGAGACAATATCCCATTGTCCCTAAGATAATCTTGAAACTCTTGACTTAAGTATTCACCACCCCGATCGGATCGAAGTATCTTAATACTTTTGCCAAGCTGTTTCTCTACTTCACTTCAGAACTCTTTGAATTTCTCAAAAGTTTCAGATTTGTGTTTCATTAAGAACACATACCTGAATCGTGAGTGATCATCGATAAAGATAATGAAGTAGCTATAACCTCCTTGTGCAAGAGTTGACATTGGTCCACATACATCAATATGTATTAGACCAAGCAATTCTCCCAATGGTTTACCTTTTCCAGAAAAGGGTAATTTGGTCAACTTGCCTTTTAAGCATGACTCGCATGTATCAAATGAACCGAGTTCAAATGATTCCAGAATTCCACATCGGTGTAATTTGGTCATGCGTTTCTTACTTACATGGCCAAGACGACAATGCCACGTATAGAAGTCTATTTGATTATCTATTCGAGCACGTTTGTTGCTAACTTCGATATTGAAAACATTACCGGATAAATCTAACGTGTAGATGCCATTGCATAAAGTTTCGGTCCCATAAAGAACACCATTTAAAGTTATGTAACAGCAAGTGTTACTAAAAATTAAATGATAACCCTTTTCATTCAAGCATGAAATAGATACAATGTTCTTTATTAATGAAGGAACAAAATAATAATTATCCAATTCTAAGACAAGTGCAGTAGGGAGCTTTAGCAAATATGTTCCGATGGCAACAGCAGCAATCTTTGCTCCATTTCCAACTCGCAAATTCGCTTCTCCCTTAACGAGTCTTCTTCTATTCCTTAGCCCCTTACATATATGTGAGCTACACCTAGTATCAAGTACCCAGGTGTACGAGGAAATAGAGTGACATTCAATAACGAAGATACCTAAAGAGGATGGGGCATCATATGCCTTCTTCTTCAAGCACTCAAGATAAACCTTGCAGTTTCTTCGCCAGTGGCCTTCCTTGCCGCAGTGATGGCAAGTGCCTTTTGGTACCTTTTTAATCTTTTTGGCCTTTTTCTTCCTTCCCTTATTTTGTTCTTGGGGCTTCCTCTTAGAGCCTTTCTTTGAGGAACCAACTAACAGTACCGTCTTTTGATCCTTTTTTACAGAAGGCTCTACAGTCTTCAGCAGGTTAAGCAACTCTGGAATGGTAGTCTCCAGTTTGTTCATCCGATAGTTCATTACAAATTGTGAGTAACTCTTGGGCAAACAATGCAGAATTAAGTTGATGGAGACAAAGGAATTGAACAAGTTGCCCAACAAGCTAACGATACGGATCATGCTCAACCCATTCTTGAAGATGTTGATGATCCATTATGCATCAAAGGAGGCCCAATTACAAGGGCTAAGGCTAAAAAGATGAAAGAAGCACTTAATGTGCTAATTGAAGATGTGAAGGCCAAAGCTACCATTGAAGAAGGTTTGACCAAGAGCAAGTCATATGGCTTAGTCAACCTAATTCAAGACTTAGACGAGCTTAACTAGTCTCCTTAGTCTCTTCTCTATGTAAGAAGGATATGTTAATTTTGTGGGTTCAATTTAGGCCCAATTTCTAGCTTTATTGGGTTGTAATGGTGCCAAGAGCTCAATAGGCCTATGTAGTCTTTATAGGCCTCTACTAAATGGACTTCCTTTTGGCCTTTTTGGGTTTTAGGTCACCCTATAGCTATAAATATAGGGGGTGGCGGCCACAACATGTAACTTTTGGCTTATTCAATCTACTACATGGTGAGGCTCTCACTTGTTGGTTCTTCATTGAACTAGAACATATCAAGGCATCCCCTTGTGGCGTTCAAGACTTATCAACCTCCATCCCAAGGTTGTGGCGTCTATCTTCTTCTTCTTCGATACCAAGGTTCGTGCTTCCTTAAGCATTGGGTCAAGGTTTCATTCTTTCATTCTCCATCTTTTCGATATAGACTATCTTTCTCTCTTTTCTTCCATTTGTTGTGTGTTCTTGAGACTTCTTCTCATTGGGTTCGTATCATTTGGTATCAGAGCCTTAGCTTTTCTAAATCGATTTGGTTATCCTTTTCTTTGTGTTCTTGAGTTTCTATCGTATTTTTGTTTCTTTTCTTTTGCTTAGCAAGCCTTACTTGCTTTGTTGCTCAAAAAAATAAAAAGAGGAAAAAAAAATTCGGCCAAAAAAAAAAGAAGCAAAGAAAGAAAGGAAGAAAGAAAAAAAAAAAAGAAAAGGCAAAACAAAAAAGAAAGAAGCAAAAGAGGCTGAAAAAAAAAGAAAAAAAAAGGAAGGAAGTAGAGACTTTGTTTGCAAATTTATTTTCTCATTTCCTTTCAAGTATTCTCATTTCATTTCAAGTTAGCCTAGATTAAGTTCTGGCAACTTTCATTTCAGCTCTTATTTCAAGTATTCTCATTTCATTTTAAGTTAGCCTAGATTAAGTTCTGGCAACTTTCATTTCAGCTCTTATTTCAAGTATTTACATTTCATTTCAAGTTAGCCTAGATTAAATTCTGGCAGCCTAGATTAAGTTCTGGCAACTTTCATTTCAGCTCTTATTTCAAGTATTCTCATTTTATTTCAAGTTAGCCTAGATTAAATTCAGGCAGCCTAGATTAAGTTTTGATAACTTTCCTTTCAGCTCTTATTTCAAGTACTTTCATTTTCCTTTAAGTTGCCTAGATTCAATTCTGGCAGCCTAGATTAAGTTCTGGCAACTTTCCTTCTCCACTTGAGCCTCCTTTGAGGGTAATGCGGAAATGAAAGATAGCAAAATGTGAATTAAAGAGCTGAAAGGAAAGTGGAGTTAGTATTTGATTGTCACAACTATTCTGAAGAGAAGAAGGTAAAACTCGCTGCCGTTGAATTTGTTGATTATGTAATTATTTGGTGAGATCAAATTATTCTAAGTAGGAGAAGAAACAAAGAGAGACTCGTTGGCAGTTGGGAGGAAATGAAGACTATTATGAGAAAGAGATTCACTCCAAAGTCTCACACAAGGACCCGTTGGCAGCCAGGATTTGTATCAACAGTTACAAAGTCTCACACAAGGATCCAAGACTGTGGAAGAATACCACAAAGAGATGGAAATCACAATGATTCGAGCAAATGTGGAGGAGGACCGAGAAGCGACCATGGCACGATTTTTACAAGGATTAAATCAAGAAATTGCCAATGTAGTGGAGTTGCAACATTATGTGGAGCTTAAAGACATGGTGCATATGTCCATGAAGGTTGAAAGACAACTCAAAAAGAAGGGATCAATCAAGCATGTGGGGCAATATTCTAATCCGTCAACATGGAAATCTAGTTGGAAAAAAAGAGATGATAAAGTTGAATCAAAGAAAAAGCCCGATTTTTCAAAGAATAAAGATGCAAGCTCTCCATTGGTCAAAGGCAAAGAACCCCTCCAACCTTCAAGAAATAGAGATATTAAATGCTTTAAGTGCTTGGGAAGGGGACATATCGCATTACAATGCCCAAACAAAAGAATTATGATTTTGAAAGAAAATGGTGACATCGAGACGGAAAGTGAGTCCGAAGATGATAGTGTCTTGCCCACATTATTGGAAAGTGAAGAAGAGTATCCCGTTGAAGGTGAAGCCCTTGTCACTAGGCGTGCTCTAAATGTGCAAGTGAAAGAAGATAACGAAGAATAACGAGACAACATATTTCATACCCGTTGCCACATCAAAGACAAGGTATGTAGTATGATTGAATTATGTTTGCCTACCACTAAGCATCCTATACCTTATAAACTATAATGGTTGAATGATTGCGGGGAAGTCATGGTCAACAAGCAAGTGTTGGTTTCATTTTCCATTGGTAGATATCATGATGAGATACTTTGTGATATAGTGCCGATGTATGCAAGTCATTTACTTTTAGGTAGACCATGGCAATTTGATAGGAAGGTCATGCATGATGGGTTTAAAAATAAGTATTCTTTTATGATGCATGGTAAACATGTAACTCTTGTACCATTGACTCCTAAGCAAGTATATGAAGATTAATTGAGGATCAAAAATTAGAGTGAAAAAAGAGTGTGAGAAAAAAGAGAGTGAGAAAAAGAAAAAGAGTGTGAGAAAAGAAAAGGTGAGGATGAGATGAGTGGAAAAAAGAATGAAAGGGGAAAAGAAATTCAAGAGCAAGAGTGTAAAAAAGGGAGCTTTTATGCAAAAGAAAGAGAGGTTAAGAGAGCGTTTTATGCTTCATAGCCGATGATTGTACTTTTGTACAAGGAGGCCGATTTTAACACTAACGATCTTAACCCTACTTTGCCTAGTGTTGTTAAATCACTTTTGCAGGAATTTGATGATGTGTTTCCTGATGAGGTTCCTGATAGATTGCCACCACTTAGAGGAATAGAGCACCAAATTGATTTCATCCCTGGAGCCGCATTCCTAATTGGCCAGCCTATAGGTGTAACCCTGCTGAGATAAAAGAAATTCAAAGGCAAGTTGAGGAGTTGATGAAAAAAGGGTACATCCGAGAAAGCTTGAGTCCATGTGCTGTCCCCGTTTGCTAGTACCTAAGAAGGATGGAACTTGGAGAATGTGCGTTGATTGTAGAGCTATCAACAAGATTACGGTAAAGTATCGTCATCCCATTCCTAGATTAGATGATATTCAGGATGAACTACATGGCTCTTGCATTTTCTCTAAAATTGATTTGAAGTCGGGCTATCATCAAATTCGCATGCGTGAGGGAGACGAATGGAAAACTACATTTAAGACTAGGTATGGTTTGTACGAATGGTTAGTAATGCCATTTGGGCTTACTAATGCACCTAGTACTTTCATGAGGTTAATGAACCATGTTTTGCGTGCTTTTATTGGAAATTTTGTCGTAGTATATTTTGATGACATCTTGATTTATAGCAAAAATTTAGAAGAGCATCTACGACATTTACAAAATGTTCTAATTGTTTTGCGAAATGAAAAGTTATATGCTAACCTTCAAAAATATTCTTTTTGCACTAATCAAATTGAGTTTCTTGGTTATATTGTTAGTTCTAAGGGAATATCAGTTGATGAGAAGAAAGTTAAGGCTATTCGTGAATGGCCAACACCAAAAACAATAACTGAGGTACGTAGCTTCCATGGTTTGGCAAGTTTCTACAGAAGGTTTGTCAAGAATTTTAGCACTTTAGCCGCACCCTTGACTGAAATTGTTAAAAAGAATGTTGGATTTCATTGGAATAGTCAACAGGATTTAGCCTTCAACTCACTAAAGGAGAAATTAAGTTCTGCACCATTACTTGCATTACCTAACTTTGCTAAAAACTTTTGAAATTGAGTGTGATGCATTAGGAATAGGTATTGGGGCTGTGCTAATGCAAGAAGGTCGACCCCTTGCTTATTTTAGTGAAAAATTGAGTGGTGCAGCTTTAAACAATCCCACTTATGACAAAGAGATGTATGCTTTGGTGAGGGCTTTAGAGACTTGGCAGCATTACTTGTGGCCCAAAGAGTTTGTCATTCACTCTAATCATGAATCATTGAAGCACTTGAAGAGCAAAGTAAGTTGAATCACGTCATGCGAAATGGGTGGAGTTCATTGAATCATTTCCTTATGTGATCAAGTATAAACGAGGTTTGGAAAATACTGTTGCAGATGCTTTATCTCGAAGGTATACCTTTGTCTCTACTTTGAACACTTAATTGTTAGGATTTGAATACATTAAAGATCTATATTCTAAAGATCCCGACTTTGAAAATGTATTTGAAGTTTGTGAGCATGCTGCATTTGGGAAGTTTTATAGGCATGAGGGATTTCTATTTCGAGTTAATAGGTTGTGTGCCTAACTGTTCATTGCGGGAATTATTAGTCCAAGAAGCCCATGGTGGGGGGGGGGAGATAATGGGACATTTTGGAGTCAAACAAAACACTGGATGTTTTGTTGGAGCATTTCTTTTGGCCACATATGAAAGGAGATGTTGTAAAATTTTGTGAGAAGTGTATCACATGTAGGCAAGCCAAATCTAAATCTTTACCACATGGGTTGTATACACCTTTACCAATTCCTAGTGAACCTTGGGTTGATATTTCTATGGATTTTATTGTAGGTTTACCAAGGTCAAAACGAGGTATGGATTCTATTTTTGTGGTCGTAAATAGATTTTCCAAAATGGCTCATTTTATTACTTGTAGGAAAACAGATGATGCTAACCATATTGCTGATCTCTTTTTAGGGACATTGTACGACTTCACGGAGTGCCGAAAAGTATAGTTTCAGATCGTGATGCAATGTTTCTAAGCTACTTTTGGAAGACGCTATGGGGCAAGTTGGGAACAAAGTTGTTGTTTTCTACAACATGTCATCCACAAACAGATGGACAAACTGAGGTAGTAAATCGAACCTTAGCTACTTATTAAGAGCTATCATTCAAAAGAATTTAAAAGGTTGGGAAGATTGTTTACCACATGTTGAATTTGCATATAATAGATCTATACATTCGTCTACTAAGTGTTCACCTTTTGAAGTGGTATATGGTTTCAATCCGCTAACTCCTTTGGATTTATTACCTTTGCCTATCTCTGAGCATGCAAGTTTGGATGGTACAAAGAAAGCTGAATTTGTGAGGCAAATGCATGAGAAAGTAAGGATGCAAATTGAAAAGAAGACTGAACAATATGCTACGCAAGCTAACAAGGGACGAAAGAAAATAATCTTTGAAACCGGTGATTGGGTTTTGGGTTCATATGAGAAAGGAGAGATTTCCTGCTAAACGTCGTACTAAGTTGCATCCAAGAGGAGATGGACCATTTGAATAACCCTTTTTATCAATTCGGGAGATCGTAGGAGCATCTCCAAATAGGTTGATATCCAACCATAGATAAGAACAACCATGGCTAGAGTCCATCAAGTTATTCTTAGCTATGAAGGTAGGTAATTATACCGATTACATATTATACATATGTAACTATCACATTATGCTATCAACTAATTAAATGTTTGCATAAATCATTGGGTTGTTAACTCATTAACAAGTATGCAACAATATACATAGCACCCAACTGCACCTCTCTTTACATCGACCTTGGCTGTGGCACAACAAATCGATGCTCCAAGCTTAAGGCTGACCCATTAATCAAGAAATAGTTTTAACATGGTTGGAGCTCATTCAACCATTTAGTCATGCTTGGATGTGTCCAACAACCAAAACTAAGGATTGACCTCTGACTCCAACTATATTAATCATAAACTAATTCCATGGTTTGAACATGTTGAGGTTCAAGTCGGGCATGGATGTGTCCATCAACCCAAACGAGAAACAAAACTCCGGTTCTAACCATATTAATGGAAGGTGTTGACCTTAATATTTTGTAAGGGGTTTTGGGTCTCATCCTTTTGTTTTATGCACATTCATGACATGTAATTATGTCATGTTCTAACGATTTCCTTAATAAAGTATGTATGTGACTTAATTTATTATTCTCATTAATTGAATTAGGAACGGGATTTCCTAATTTTAATTTCATACTTTATTCAAGGAATTGTTTTTGGGAAACAATTTCCTAAATTATCATAATCAATTTCGGAATTAATATGTTTAAGACTTTAATTTCTCTAAATCAAATCATATTAAATTAAAAGACAGATTCCCTTAATTCAACCACATATTATTTTAATGAAAATCTTATTTAAGGAAATATACTCTATAAGAAATAATTTTCCTAATTAATTTTGGAGACAATAATATGTAAGAGCATCACCTCATAAATCAAATAAGAAAATTATCGTTTGAGAATCAACTCAAAAATTTCCAAGATTTGATCACATATTTTATTTATGGAAAAATAATATCAATAACTTAATTTGGACGGCTCCTCGAGGCTCAATCCTAATTAAACATTTAACAGCTTAAATCTAATTTAGGAAATTTAATTATAACAACTAACTTTAAATTGGACGGCTCTTTGAGGCTCAATCTAAAATAAAGAATTTTGTAAATAATTTAATTTCCAATTATGAATTTAAATGACAATTAATATTCCTATAATTTGTCTAGACTTTCTTGAAAGAAAGTGCCCAAAATTGCGAGCTTTCCATAAATGGAAAGTTTCCGAAAATAAAAGGTTTTCAGAATAATTGTAAGTTTCTGGTACAAAGAAAACTTACGTATTTCGAAAATTGGAAAATTTCCTAAATGGGAAATTTCCAAAATTGGAAAGTTTTCAAAATGGTAAGTTTTCACAATTATCATAAAATTTTAGAAATAGAGATATTTCAAAAGTTTGCGAAATTTCATGAGGATTTCCAAACTTTGAAATGCCTAAATCGAAAATTTACCATAATTAGAAAATTTTCCAAAATTGAGATCATGACAAAACTTTCCGCAAAAACAATTATATGATTATGTCGAACACAAACATCGCTCTGATACCACTGTGGGGACCGGGTGCATGTTGACGTGGATGCGGGTTCGTAATTTTAAAATTAATTACGTGCAGCGAAAGGTTTACCATAAATAATTTCTCAAATTATTTAACCACACATCTAAGCATGCAATTTTATCTTGTGTAGACATGATCATATATTTAAAATTTTGTAGAAACGTAAACTAATTTACGTATTACCTCGCGTAACTCGAAGGAAGGGACGAGATCCAACCGTAAGCGTCCCTTGGAAGCTCCGCCTCTATTCGCATCCACGCCGAGTATCTTTGAGATGACTTCACAAAGCCACGAGTTTCGTGTTCTCGAGAACTACTAGATTCTCCGAGAACGCGACAAGAAAAACCAAGAGAGAAGTCGGAAGACTAACCACAAAAGGATGGCCGGAATCAAAATTCTGGCGTGGCAAAAGAAGAGGCTTGCGGCAAAAAGATCCTTGCGGCAAACTCTAATTTCGACAGCACCTTCTTCCGGCCAAGAGATGGCCGGAGCTTCCTTCTCCGGCAGCATGTGGTGGTTGGCAGGGAAAGGACAGGGGCGGCCGGCTGGTGCTCCTTCTTGGGGCTGGTTGGCGCACGGCAAGAAGGGGAGAAGAGAAAGAGAAAGAGAGGGAGAGAGTCTGTGCCTTCATCTCTTGAATAATTTTCGAAGCCTTGCCTTGGGTCCTTTATATAGTAGCCTCTCAACCTTCAAGCCTCTCAAATATGGAATAACTTATTCCAACATGCCAAGTTTGATTTTATATCACGGTTAAAATCATATTTTAATTCATGATAAAATCAATCAAGTCTCTTCTCTCCAATGGAATAAATTTCCTTATCATGGTAAATCAATCCATGATTGATTTTATAAAATAAACAAATCCATGGTTCATTTTAATTTCCATGAAGAAATAAACCAAACCTTGGTTTATTATAAAACAAACCACACTTGGTTTATTTTATAAATTGAACCAAAAACTTGGTTCTCTCCCTTTGTTGTGGCCGGCCAAGGAAAGAGGATGGAGGCCCTCTTTGGCCGGCCCATCCAAGTCACGCCCCAATGAATTAAACTTATTTAATTCATCAAAAGACTTAGCCATTTTAAGCTTCCGATGCGTCTTTGAAAAATTCAAATTCGACTTAACGTTTGGCTCAACCAAATCTAATCTCTCTTGATTGGAAAATCCAATTTTCAACTCGTTTTAAATCCCTCGGATTACTCGTAGTGCGTGTGACTAAATAGGCTTTCAATTTTTGTTGGCCGTCTATAATTAATCAATTATAGAATGATCATAAGTGGCACCTAGTAGTACATCATAATCCCCAATTAATCGAAAGATCAACGGTTGACATCAGAAATAATTTTGAAACCCTTCAGCAGCTATAATGAATCGTGCCCCATTCCCTTCACCATCTTATACCCACTTGGTTCAGGACATGGTCTATGTGTGTCAGTCCCTACTAGGCTGACTACGTCACACCTAGCCCAAGTAACATTTTCACGTCCTACGGATTCTAATTACTCTCATGTATTTAAGAGATTCATACTCTGAACATGTCATGCTCTGGCCAGAGGCTTCGAGTAACAATCGGACGATAGGCCTCAGGTATACATTTCCTCGCAAGGAGTGGTGAATCCTTTGTAGGTTGTTCAAACATATTCGGGCACTTTGGCTTATCATCCTGGGTCCACACTTTCTTGGAGATGCTTGCTTAAGATGTCAAAGTATAAGTCTCCATGACCAAGATGACTTGAACACCGCAAGTCAAAGGAACATCGCACTTAAGCTGCAGTAAGAATTTCACTGACATATCTATATGTAGACTACCATATGAAGTTTTACAGCCAGTTACTCCAATGAACTAGTTCCCTTAACTAGCATTCATGTTTATCTCCGGACATCTCAATGTCACCAGCCAGTGAGAATCAGCTCATTAGAGAATAACTCATGCTAGTCTCAACAGAATTGATAGTGTCCGTATTTATTAATTCATCGACTAGGGACAATTTCAATACTTCACAATTGCACATGTAGAGATAATCACTAGTTGTGAATTCATCACAAATTCTCACATGCTGTGAATTATATTGCGGACATTCAATAAATGAGTTTAAGATCTCAATCAAATACATAAACATATATACTCAAATAGTGAATATTCATTTATTAAAATAAATGATTACAATCATATGGCGATTGCCTTAGGACACTTCTCTCATATCACTAACAAACAGGAGAAGAGGACTCCTCCTTGTCCCGTACATGTCTACAGCAGAAGCGGAGGAAGAAGAGAGCGAGAAAGAAGGAGAAGAGAGGCTTCCCTCCTCCTCTAACGCCGGTGTCCACTCTCCACCTTGCACCGTCGGTTTTCCTTTCTTCCCTGCCCTGCTGTACACCACCAAGGGTTGAAGCCTCCTTCTCCCTTGCTCTGTGATTGATCGCGGCCTTAGGGATGCAAAGAAAACAAAGGAAGAAGAGGAGGTGATCCTCTTCTTCCAACCTCCACCGGTGTCTTAGGTTAAGGGAAAGAGAGAAAGGAGAGAGGGTTATATATATATATATATATGATTAATTGGAAAATATTCCAATTAATTATAGATTGATTCCAAAATTAATCAGAGATTAATTCCTTAATTAATCTGAGATTAATTCCATAATTAATCAGCCTTGTATCATAACTCCTATGGGCTATTTATTGGGCTAGGATAGGGACCATGAAAAGGAGTTGGTTCTTGGCCCGCTAATGGATTAAACCCGATCCATTAATGGCGATCCATTCCACTAAAGGATCCCATTGTACTTCCTCACCAACCTCCATATTTTCATATGAGCTCCACTTATTACGAGCCGTCCATCTCCCCGTGTTTAAGATATCATATGCCCGATAATTAATTTAATTTACTGATAATTAAATTAATTATTCTCTTGATACTTGATTAGTACCACTCAACCTTTTCATCATGCCGGACCATAGTCCACTTGCAAGATTTGACATGACGACCTTTTTGAGCTCACCAAGGGGGCATCATCAACGACATCATATTATTAATATTATATCCCAACTTACCGGGCCTATCGATCTAACAGAATTGATCTCGCCCGTTGGTAAATCAAAGAGATAATAATTAATAATATATGCCCATCATTATTACGGGATTAAGAGATCGTACTCTATAATATTATCCGAGGTCTAATCCTGTAACGCCCACCCTTCCCAGCCCTACGATGTAGGCGGAAGGCGGCGTTACGCTAACATACATACATGCATATGGAGATCTTAATGCAGTGGAATAATTTTATACTCCCTACTTATGCGTTTAAAACATGCAACTCATATTGACATATCTTAGCTATCATTTCTAAACATGGTGACTTAGTAACTTAGCATCGTCATAATCATAAAAGAAATAAAACATAGCATGTGAGACATAGCATGTGACATCATGGAAATCAACATAAGTTGTTCTTTAGTAAAAATCATCGTAAAGTATAGCATGCAACTAAGGGTGATAATGAAAAACATAAGACATGTGACAAATAGGAGTAATGTGGTCTTTTTCTTTTTCTTTGCCAAGTCACTGACACACACCCACACTTGCCCCTGCTGCTGCTTCCCATAGCTTAATATCCTCTTGCTTGATCTGCGGTATAAGAAAATAAAACTTATAAGCACATAGGCTTAGTAAGACTCTTTCCTACTCACTAAAACCATACGTCACATATAAGGCATAACATAGAGAGAGTAACATAAAACAAAAGTATATCATGAGAAGGTATTCATAAAGCATAAAGCATTTAACATGAGGAGGTATATAGATTTACATGGAAATACATAATCATATGGAAGTACTTAACATGAAATGAAGGTACATAAAGCTCATGGCATAAGAAGTACTTGTCATAAAATATAAGCATATGAACATACTTGACATGACATAGATGTTCTTGACATAAACATAAACATATAACATACTTGACATGACGTAGATGTTCTTGACATAAACATATAACATACTTGACATGACATAGATGTTCTTGACATAAACATAAACATATAACATACTTGACATGGCATAGATGTTCTTGACATAAACATAAACATATAACATTCTTGTCATGGCATAGATGTTCTTGACATAAACATAAACATATAACATACTTGACATGGCATAGATGTTCTTGCCATAAACATAAATATATAACATACTTGACATGGCATAGATGCATAGCATGAATGAATGCATGAGTTAAATGAACATAACATAAGGATGCTTATTTGAAAATCATATTTATAAATACTTAAACATAATCATAACATCATGGGGGGCTCGGCTTGTACCAAATACATACATCATATGCGTGCATCCCTAAGTAAATGCGAGGTAGCTAGTCTCGACCTACTAGGGTAGGGACAACTACGGTAGTCCCAGAACCGAGGCTGACATAAGGAGCCCATCCCTGTTGGACACCTGCGGTAGTCCCAGAATCGTGGACAGCTACGGTAGTTTAGAACCGAGGCTTTGATAAGAAGCTCATCCCTTGGACCCTTACTTCGGTCCGGTACAAGCCCATTCATAAAGTAAAATAACTTCACATGCTTCATCATTCATACATTCATAGAACATTCATAGCATAATTGAAGACATAAACGTGATCTTAATACATGAAGCATGGTATAAAGCATACTTAGCATTTCATCATTCTTACTTAATGCATAACATCATTATGCCTTAAAGGCATGAACATCATTTTCATTCATAAGGCATGACATACATACATAATTATGCCTTAATGGCATAAACATCATCTTAGTTCATAAAGCATGTATGATCATGGTACATAAGGTAAGCATGCATCGATAAGTTTTTTTTTCATACATGGTACATATCACATAGCATACATGATCATGGTATCTATCATAAAGCATGCATGGGTAGGATCCATATGAACATGATACATATTACATAGGTTCATGACATTCAACATAAAACATGCATAGGTCTACATAACCATAATCTACATATGTTCAAGACGTTTAACCTAATGCATGCATAATTCTACATAAACATAATGCATATTTCATAACACATGTGTTCATGGTATATGGTTTAAAACATCCATAAATAAAACCTACTAAAACATGGCACATAATCTAAGCATACAAGGTCATGATACATGACACATAAAGTTAGGGTTTAGGCATCATAAAATTCATATAACATGCTTGAACATATATCTACATCATAATAAGCCATAACAAGTATACTTGAAACCTTAGACTAACCCAAACCAGTTGAGGTGCTTGGCCGAAAGTTGGAAGAAGGGAGATCCCATTATTCAAGCAACATGTGAGGTACCATAAGTAAAGTAAAGCCCATACAATACATACAATGCCATAGGAAACCATTAGAACACATGATTGAAGCTAACCCTAATTCCTAGCCCTAAATTGAGTCTTGGCCGAAACCCTAGAGGGATCACAAGGGCATGTAAAAGTCATATAATTCACAATTAACATCCATTGTATCATAGGGAAACATAATAAACATGCTTGGAGGGTTAGATCTAAGGGCTTTTTGGTGCTTGAAAAAATCCGCAACTCACAATCTATTCTTATTATATCATGAGAAAGCATTAGGAAGTATAAGTGAGGTCTTAACATCATCCCAAACCCCAAAACATGCTTTGGCCGAAACCCTAGAAAACCCTAAATCCATAGTTTTCTCAACATAGATCCCAAACAAAAACTTAAATCATGATAGACTACATAAAAACTATTATACCACAGGTGAGGGAGTCTTACCTCTCTTTATCTTGGTTATAAACCTTGAATAGAGAAATAAAAGAAAACCTTCTAGACTTTAGATTACTCCTTGCCCTTGTAGCCTTGTAGAAGAACTTGGATCTTCAAGAGAGAGTCCCCTTGTGAAGTTTTCCAAGGGGAAAACCCCTTTGTGGGTTTCGGCAAGAAGAAGCAAGGAGAAGAGGAAGAGCCTTGGTGGATGAAAAGTAACTTAAGCCTCTTCACTTCTCATCCAACCATTTTATACTAAATGAAGGGCAAGTGAAGGGGCATGGTGCCTCCTCTCATGGTGACTCTTCACTTCACTTAGCCTTAACTAAAATCTTCTTCCTTTTCCAATAGCACTCCCTTGCTAGGTGAATTGGTTAGTACATGCATGATGAGGCTTTGCCTCTATTTAAGGTCCAAGGTTCAATCCTTGTTGCATGCCCTTCTTTTTATTGAATTTACTCTTATTTTTGGTAAGGCCCACATAAGAGCCCACTAAGAGTTATGCTAATATTCCTAATTGGAGCCCATTTCTATTCATGTTACTAATTCTACCCAAGGTCCACTAATAGTCATGATACTAGAAGGGCCCATGTAAGGCCCATTAGTACTTAGCTTTTTAATTTATATAATAAATCATGCTAATGTTCATGCTAGTATTCATATATTACTCAAGAATCCATATAGGCATGATCAATATTTTAAGAAAAATATTGAGAGGATTTTGCGGTCGTTACAAATCCAATTTACTAAGTCAGAACAAAATTGGACGACCTCTCTTTTGGTCCTACTCAATGTACACAAAGTACACTAGTATAATTCTATGGTTAAGATAAATCACACCAAATTATACTACAACCATCCCGATTATTTGTCCAACTCCATCTCGGTTGTGAGCCTCTTTCTTATGCTTCGGCAAGGAACCTGATAACATGATATTCTGTGCGACACCACGCACCATGTTATCTACAATGTCAAGCATTAGACAGTTTATGCACATACTAATATAAACATGCACTGTGTGATTTTCTGATTCTCTTTAAAATGTAGATGTATCCTAATCAAAAGCAATGCTTTTAGTATACATCCTAACACCAGGAAACCAGACGACTAGTTGATGGAGAGATTACTGTCTATATGGGCAATGCTATGGAGGTGGCGGTTATTGCAGTGGGAGACATTTATTTATTTTTTGATAGGAATTGATAAGCACCTTGGAATGGATCGCCTTGAAATTCAGATGTAGGGAAGGATATTGACGCCACACTCAAGAAAGATGAGAGGGTGAGTGATAAGTCATGGGGGTTTCGATCGCCACAAGTTGCCTTGATAAGATCACGATTAGTTCTTTGCCTAAGAACCAAAGGAAGCTCTCACAATAGAGAAAACTCTGATTTCATTCAAACTTAACATCCCTTGGCCATACAAGAGTTCTCCTATATATAGACTTAGTGGAGGTTGAAACATTAACCTCTACCACACTTCCCACTAAGCACTAATTATGCACCATTATCATGCATGCATGCATGCATGATATTTATTTCCCACAATTCCCTAATACTAGCTTAGGAACTCCCAAAAGCATTAAAAACCCACCAAAAGACATCAAAGATAACTTCAGAAAATTCCCCCAAAAATACCCACGAAAATTGGACACTTGTAGCCCTTGAATGCATCTTGGATCATGTGGTTTTGGGCCTTCAAGTTTTGTCTTCATGTGGGCTCAATTTCTCTTTCAATTTGAAGGAATGTGATCCATTTAGTTGTTGCCTCCATTGTGCATTGATCGTTCTTCTCCTTGAGCTCCATTATTAAGCTTTCCAAAGCTTGCTTCATTCTCTTAGTCTTGGATCTTGTCATGGGTCCTCCAATTCCTTTCAATGCCTCTTCCTCTATGGCTTTGTCTTGTAAGCTTGTATCCCCTCCTTGGTCCACATCAGGAATAAAACTTTGGTTTTAAGAAATGCCTTTATGTACCTTCATTTAGAAAGAATCTTATTTCAGTTTCTAAATTAATTATGGATGGGTATTTTATTTCTTTTAATGACAGAGTTGTTATAAAAAGGAATAGAGAGATTATCTGTTCTGTTGCATTGGTTGGCAATTTGTACACTCTTGAACCAAAAACTCCCACGATGCAAATAGAAATAAATAACTCATCGTCTAATCAAAATAAGTGAAAAGAACTTTCGAAAATTAACTAAACGTATCTTTGGCATCTAAGGTTAAGTCATATTAACCTGAGTAGAATTCAAAGGTTGATAGCCGATGGACCTTTAGGATCATTGGTGGTGGATGATTTCCCAACCTGTGAATCTTGCTTAGAAGGTAAGATGACCAAGAGGTCTTTTAAGGCCAAGGGGTATAGAGCCAAAGATGTGTTAGAATTTGTTCATTCTAATCTGTGTAGTCCTATATCTATCTAGGCAAGAGGTGACTTTGAATATATCGTCTCTTTTATAGATGATTATTCAAGGTATGGATACATTTACTTGATGCGCCGCAAGTCTGAATGCTTTGACAGGTTCAAAGAATTCAAGGCTGACGTGGAGAAATGTCATGGTAAAAGTATCAAGATACTGCAATATGATGGTGGTGGTGAGTACCTCTTGGGAGAGTTTAGGAGTTACTTATCAGAAGCTAGGATTCAATCCCAATTGTCTGCACCTGGTACACCCCAGCAGAATGGTGTGGCAGAGCGAAGGAATAGGACTCTTATGGAGATGGTTAGATCGATGATGAGTTATTCTGAGTTACCAGATTCATTCTAGGGATATGCTTTAGAAACGGCAATGTACATTCTAAACTTGGTACCATCTAAATCAGTACCCTCTACTCCCACAGAATTGTGGACTGGGTATATGCCTAGTCTGAGATATATTCGGATTTGGGGTAGTCCAACAGATGTGCTGAAGGGAGATGCTGATAAGATGGAATCTCGTACAAAAGTACGCTTGTTCGTAGGCTATCCTAGAGGAACGAAAGGTGGTTTGTTTTATAGTCCTAAAGATCAGAGGGTGATTGTTAGCACGAATGCCCAATTTTTAGAGGAAAACTATGTGATAAACCATAAGCTCATGAGTAAGATTGTTCTCGAGAAATTAAGAGGGGAAGTTCCAACTTCAGTACCAACAGTACATGAGGACATACCACAAGTGCCAGCACTGCGTGTCACAGAGGATACACAAGTAATACCTCGTCGTAGTGAGAGAGTTGTTAGGCAACCTGATAGATTCATGTTCTTGGGAGAGTCTTTGGACTTGGTTCCTGGCGAAAATGAACCTGGTCCCTGGACATATGACGAGGCACTCCAAGATAAAGATGTAGTATCTTGACAAAGGGAGATAGATACGAACCCCACCAACAGACGTGATAGAACCCGAGACAAAGATGGATAGAACCCCAAGAACAAGATGACAAGAGTTTGAGCCTTTACCCGCAACCAAGACTGGTACGAACAAAGACTACGAAAGAAGGAAACGCCACACCAGGATGGTGATAAGTTTCGGTTGTTGAACGCCATGAGATAGACTCGATAAGTTCAGAAGTTCCCTTAAGAACCAAGAGATCACAAAATCCTCACTAGGATGTTTACCAAAACCAAAGTGCTTACAAATTCGGAATTCTCTCCCTTATATAATGGGAGCAAGCAACTAAAGTACCTACATGCATGCATGCAAACAAATACAAGTACCCATGGTGCATGCAAGCATTTAAACACTTAGAACCCCAAAAAAACTCCAAGTCTCCATACTTTTGCATGCATGAAATTAAATAACCTAGAAACCCCAAAATCCCAAGTTTCCATACTTCTTTTCTCCTTCCCTTTTCCAACCATCATGCTAGGGATGAGTCATGGCTGAATAAGACCGATCACATGGGTTAAGCCTTGATTTGTACTTGGGCTTAACTTGGTTTCTCGTTTCTCATAGCCAAGCCATTGTTCTGGGATTAGCCCATTTAGTGCTTCCTTGAAACGCTTTGCTTGAAGTCTTGTAATTGGCCCTTCAGGAAGTGACAAATGATCTCTTGCGGTTTTAACCCAGTCTTGATGAACAGCTCCATGGTCTATATCAGCGATGAATTCTGAGATAGAATATATGGATTCTAATCAAATCTAGGAGCTAGTAGAACCACCCAATGGTGTAAAAGCCATTGGATGCAAGTGCATCTACCAGAGAAAGAGAGGATCAGACAGGAAGGTAGAGACCTTCAAACCAAGGCTTGTTGCGAAAGGGTATACTGAAAAAGAAGGTATCGATTATGAGGAGACCTTTTCGTCGGCAGTCATGCTTAAGTCGATCCGGATTCTCTTATCAATTGTCGCTCATATGGATTACGAGGTTTGACAGATGGATGTCAAGATTGCTTTCCTTAACGAAAGTCTTGAGGAAAACAATACGAAGCAACCGGAGGGATTCATTGCAAAGGGCAAAGATCATCTTGTGTGTAAGTTTAATCAGTCCATTTATGGATTGAAGCAAGCTTCGAGATCTTGGAACATCTGCTTTGATGAGGTAATCCAGTCTTATAGATTTATTCAGAGTCCGGATAAGTCTTGTGTATACATGAGGTGGGACGGAAACATAGTAGTATTTTTTGTACTATACGTAGATGCTAATTTGCACATTAGTAACAATGTCAAAGTATTATCAGACGTAAGGGTATGGTTGTCCAAATTGTTTGATATGAAGGACTTGGGAGAAGCGGGACACATCCTTGGGATCAAAGTTATAAGGGATCACAAGAAAATGATGTTATGCTTATCTCAAGCTTCATACATAGACACCGTCCTAGCTCATTTTAGCATGTAAAACTCCAAGAAGGGGTTTCTACCTATTCGGCATGGTGTACCTTTATCTAAGGGGAACATCAAAGGAGATAGAGGAGATGAAGGCGGTTCCTTATGCTTCGGTTGTAGGAAGCCTCATGTATGCTATGCTATGTATGAGACCGGATATCTGCTTTATCATAGGCATGGTTAGCAGATATCAAATTAATCCAGGAGAGGGGCATTGGACTGCGGTAAAACATATTGAAGTACCTGAGAAGGACTAGGGATCATATGCTAGTTTACCAGGCAGATCAATTACACCCTGTGGGTTACACGGATTTTAACTTCCAATCAGATACAGATAAAAATAAGTCTATCTCGGGGTATGTGATGCGAACCCAATGAGAAGAAGTCTCAAGAACACACAACAAATGGAAGAAAAGAGAGAAAGATAGTCTAAATCGAAAAGATGGAGAATGAAAGAATGAAACCTCGACCCAATGCTTAAGGAAGCACGAACCTTGGTATTGAAGAAGAAGAAGATAGACGCCACAACCTTGGGATGGAGGTTGATAAGTCTTGAACGCCACAAGGGGATGCCTTGATAAGTTCTAGTTCAATGAATAACCAACAAGTGAGCCTCACCATGTAGTAGATTGAATAAGTCAAAAGTTACATGTTGTGGCCGCCACCACCTATATTTATAGCTATAGGGTGACCTAAAAACCCTAAAAGGCCAAAAGGAAGCCCATTTAGTAGAGGCCTATAAAGACTACATAGGCCTATTGAGCTTTTGGCACCATTACAACCCAAATAAAGCTAGAAATTGGGCCTAAATTGAACCCACAAAATTAACATATCCTTCTTACATAGAGAAGAGACTAAGGAGACTAGTTAAGCTCATCTAAGGCTTGAATTAGGTTGACTAAGCCATATGACTTGCTCTTGGTCAAACTTTCTTCAATGGTAGCTTTGGCATTCACATCTTCAATTAGCACATTAAGTGCTTCTTTCATCTTTTTAGCCTTAGCCCTTGTAATTGGGCCTTCAAATTACCCTTTTCCGGAAAAGATAAACCAGTGGGAGAATTGCTTGGTCTAATACATACTGATGTATGTGGACCAATGTCAACTCTTGCACAAAGAGGTTATAGCTACTTCATTACCTTTATCGATGATCACTCACGATTCGGGTATGTGTTCTTAATGAAACACAAATCTGAAGCTTTTGAGAAATTCAAAGAGTTCTGAAGTGAAGTAGAGAAACAGCTTGGCAAAAGTATTAAGATACTTCGATCCGATCGGGGTAGTGAATACTTAAGTCAAGAGTTTCAAGATTATCTTAGGGACAATGGGATATTGTCTCAATGGACTCCGCTATATACACCACAACATAATGAGCCTCCCTCAGCCAAGCTCCAGTCTGCAGCTCCAGCCGTTGCAACCTGAGATGGAAAACGGACAAACCTGCTCCAAGGAAAGGCCACCATTAACTCTCCTTGAGTGTTTGAATCCTTCCCTGTCACCTGCAGCTTAATCAGTGTGTTAGAGCAGCATATCACACAGCAAATCATATATCAGATGTTAAGCGCAGAGAATCGGATATGTTGAGACGCGATCAGAGCGTCTGACAGTGCATTTTAAATTAAAGTGATCAGTCACCGGACCGATCAGAGGGTCTCCTGATCGGTCACCAGACCGATCAGGCTGGGTCCAGATCGATCAGGATTCGTTCTGATCGATCCCCAATGCTCAATCAGAAATCGCGACCTCTTTGGGATTCTCCTGGATCGATCACCAGATCGATCACCAAACCGATCCACCTCATTATAGGTCGATTTCTGAGCTTCGCAGTCCAAACCTCCTGATCGGTCACCTGACCGATCAGAGGTTCTCCTGATCGGTCACCAGACTGATCAGATCATGACCAGACCAATCAGATCATGACCAGACCGATCAGGCTTCGTCCTGATCGATCTTAGTGAGGAACCCGCGAAGCTGGATCGTTCTCCAGAACGATCTGCACAGTGAGTCAGATCGGTCACCAGACCGATCAAGAGCAGATCAGCAGGGGAACTCAACCTCACTGTGTGCTCCCTGATCAGTCACCAGACCGATCAGGAGCCAAGCAGTGGGTGACACACATACTCCCTGATCGGTCACCAGATCGATCAGGAGCAGCACAGTAGGATCCTAACCTCACTGTGTGCTCCCTGATCGGTCACCAGACCGATCAGTCATTGCTGGATCGGTCACCTGACCGATCCACTACGAGCAGCGTGCCAGCTTCACTGATCGATCACCAGACCGATCCAGGGACTCAAACCTAGCCCTCCAAGCTAGGTTTTCATCCACCTTAGCCCTCCAAGCTAAGGATTTTTCACCTAACCCTCCAAGTTGGGAATTTGCACCTAGCCCTCCAAGTTAGCCCTCCAAGTTAGGACTTTTCACCTAGCCCTCCAAGCTAGGACTTTTCACCCAACCCTTCCGAATTAGGACTTTTCTAGACCTAGCCCTCCAAGCTAGGACCTGACCCTCCAAGCCAGGACTTTTTCACCTAACTCTCCAAGATGGGAATTTGCACCTAACCCTCCAAGTTAGGACTTTTCACCTAGCCCTCCAAGCTAGGACTTTTCACCCACCTCTTCCGAAGTAGGACTTTTCAACACCTAGCCCTCCAAGCTAGGATTTACCACACCTAACCATCCAGGTTAGGATTTTCCATAACATGCCTGATCCACGATCAAAACTTAATCATAATCAATAATCATCCACCTAAACTAAAATCGGTGTCAACACCAAAACAACAATCAAGGTTAGACTGCATCAACAATCTCCCCCTTTTTGTTGTTTGACAATCCGATTTTATGTTTAGGAATTCTCAATCAATTTCTCAACTTTCAGAATCATAGGGGAATCAAGATCCTCCCCCTACAATATAATCATCCTAAACTTAACCAACCAACACTCTCCCCCTTAGTCGAACATCGAAAAGGGGTCTAGAAGGGTTGTTAAGTTTAAACCATACTCCCCCTCAACCCTAGGGGTATCCCAAAACAATAAAGATTTGATTGAATTTTGAAAACCATATGAATACATATGACAAGAATAGAGCATGGCAAAATAGGCATATGTAACATATGAAGCATGGCATCATAAACAAAACCATCATAAGCATGAGGAGGGAAAAGCAAAATATCCAACGATACATCATCAAGTCATAGTCAATGCAACAAAACCAAATAACGAAACGGATGCATATAGATACATCGAAGTCAGAGCATGCGAGGCACACGGCCATTAGAATCAAGTCATAAAGCATACAGCCTTAGAGGCATACAACCTAAATAGTCAAAATAACACAAGCAGAAGCAGAGGACATCCAATCTCAACTGTCAGCGGGGTGGTCGTCATCCTGCATGAGATCATCCATCGTGGCATCAACAGTCCCAGGTGCGGTACTGGCAGAGGGCGCACCTCCAGGGAATGTGTGTCGGCGCCACTCATCGTACCACGTCTGCTGCAATGTCTGGACCCCAGAGACAGTGGACTCCACCCCGGTCAATCTGCGATCGAATGACCGGAACTCCGAGCGGATCTCCTCTCGATGGAGCTCCCATAAATGAAGATCCTGCTGGATGGTCCACTCGAGCTCTGAAATCTGCCAGCGCAGATCTGGCTCGGGCTCATCGTAGTAATCGCCAGCAGCATGAGCCTCATGAGGTGCAGCAGCATCGGGTGGTGCCTGAAAATGTGGTGCTCCCCCAGGTAGCTCACCGAGACCTCTCCCATCCTTCCAAACCAAGGCCCCATCGCGATCCCGTATGATGATGCCGGACTTGGCAAATGCCCGCCGACCAAGTCTGCAATCCTGTCGGACCATGGGCACGGTCCTGCCCTTGGTGACATCAACACCTACTGACATAAGCCAGTCAGTGATGATATGACCAAATGGCATATAGACTGTGCGGCGACTCGGCTCTCTATAAGATAGAATGGACTGGAAGATGCTTTCCATGATATCGAAGTCCATTCGGCAATGCATGCCGTAGAGCATCAGGCAATGATAGGAACGGATCTCAGACAAAGGCTTGGAAGTGATTGGAAGGATACAGTTTGTGATGATCTTGAACAAGACGTAGTCAGTGGGAGAGAGACGAAGTGCTGCAAAGGTAGGAAAGTCAGGACCCAACTCATCGAGACCGGCTGGGCGGGGATGACCAAAGAAATGCTGATAGATGGAGTCGGAGGTAACATCTGCGAAAGGAGCCAGCAGAGGATCAGGGAGCTCGGGATAGATCGAATAGAGGTTAGGGGATCGTCGACCACCTAAGTACTCTGCTAAGATCTCATACGAGAAATCAAGGTTCTTCTTGCCGACTCGAGTAGTGAACTCGAAGCCCCCCTGAGGACCTTGCTGAAGGTTGTTGTAAAATTCAGAGACTAGGTCGTAATTGATAGTTCTCTCCAAGGAAAGAAGGAAACCCAGGTTATAGAAAGTGACGATCTCCATGACGGAGGGGCAGTACTCAGTTAAGAAGGGGACATCAATGGATCGGCAGGGTAGCAATTTAAAGGTCCTCGATTGGAAGGCCTGTTCACAGGCCGCATTTGGAAAGCGGGAGCTCGAAGAAGGCTGAGGCCTTCTGGAGGGCGCAGATGAAGAAGGGGCTTTCCCCTTTGAGCTGCCCTCCGCAGCTTCTTTACCCTTAGAAGATTTTCTAAAGATTTGAATTGGTCATACGAACATGATTTAATCAGGAATTGATCACACACATAGTTTGAATCAATTGGGCAAGGTTGACACGAACATAGGTTGAATCACAAAAATTCAAGAATTGATCATACAAAGAGTAATCACAAGGTAGACATTAGATCAAAGAAGGACAATAATGAAATGAAAGAGAGATTTGAACATAATCATAAGATGAAGCATGGAAAGAAAGGGTCACGGCCAACACAAGAAGGTCACGGCACAACACACCAACACATGGTTAGCTTCAAAACATAATCTATGAACTGATTTGCAAGAAAAACTAAGCCAAAAACTCACTTCGGTGCCATTGGTGAAGTTCTTGAAGTCTGAAAGGGAAAAGGCTTGCGCAGGAGAAGCTTTCGGCGCAAGAGATGAAATGCAAACCCCTTTAGCGAGAGAGAAACTCACAGGAAGAAGACAGAGCTCGTAAGAAGCCTCTTAGAACCGCACGCGCGCACTCGCAAGAGGAAGGAATCGCACGGGCAAGTGAGGAGAAAGAGGGTTTCGGCGCTAGGGTTCGGCACTGAAGGGTTTTGGAGGAGTAAATCGGTTGGTGGATCGGTCCACCTACCGCAATTTAATGCGATTGAACGGATCACCGTTCGATCTGATAGCGCCCAGACCGATCAGGCTATGGCCTGATCGGACTGACCTGGGCCTGATCGGTCGGGTGACCGATCAGGCGCGCTCCTGATCGATCGGCTGATCGATCAGGACACGAACAGTAGGGTTCGGAGAGGAACCTGTGAGCCCCCTGATCGGTCTGTGGACCGATCACCATAGGGTGCCAGATCGGTCCGGAGACCGATCCAGGCTAGCACAGCCAGTTTGGTCAAAATATCGTAAAGTCACTGCTGCCTCTCTGATCGGTCTGTGGACCGATCGTTACAGGATGGAGCCAGATCGGTCCGGGGACCGATCAGCTCTATGCCTGATCGGTCCAGTGACCGATCAGGGTTCCTGATATTCCCTGATACGATCTGAAACTTTCAGTTTCAGACCGTTACACGATTTTCACAAGGATATGGTGATAAGTATCGATCTTGGAAGCAGTCCCTCGTCTATAATTGATCCCCAATCAAGGATCAAAGGTCCTTAGGGTTTGAACAAGTCACTTTGCTCCACCCAAGTGGAGTCAAACTCAAACAACAATCATCCAAACAATTTGTGCCAAATCCAAGTTTCCAATCAAGTTTCCTTGATTGGAATGTCCAAGTATGATCATGGAGCCAAATACACATATGTTATGCATTGGTTTTCCCCATACTTGGTCACCGAAGTGATTATTATCTCGTCAACTTAATTTCTCAAGGGATGCATTGACATTTTGAGAAATTGAGTTGATCCTAACATCTCACCCCATTTCTAGCAAACAAAAATGTTTTGGTAAACCTTAAGTTTGTGTGAGATGTCCCCAAAGTTACCCAATTGTTTCCCATTAATTCGAAATAATCATGAAGGGTTTTGAATGCATTTTGGAAAACTATGAAGCGCGACACATTCCCAACTCCCTTCTTAGGAAACTAAATTCATTTTCGGGAAGTGGTTTAGTGAAAATGTCAGCTAGGTTAGATTTGGACTCTACATGTGAGAGTACAATATCTCCCCTAGCTACATGATCTCTAATGAAGTGGTGACGCACCTCAATATGTTTAGTCCTAGAATGATGGACTGGATTTTTGGTTAGGTTAATTGTGCTAATGTTATCACATAACACTTGCACACCCTTGTAACTCAGTCCATAGTCCTCTAAAGTATGTATCATCCACAACAATTGTGATACGCTCTCTCCCATGGCGATATACTCTGCCTCGGTCGTGGAGAGAGCAACACAATGTTGCTTCCGACTTGACCAACTTACTAGAGACGAACCTAAGAATTGGCAACCCCCACTTGTGCTCTTCCGGTCCAACTTACATCCAGCGTAGTCGGAATCCGTATAGCCAATTAAATCAAATGATTCGGTACGGGGGTACCAAAGACCGACACCAATTGTGCCTTTGAGATATCTCAAAATTCGCTTAACAGCGATTAAGTGAGATTCCTTGGCACAAACTTGATACCTAGCGCACATACCTACAGCAAATAGAATATCCGGTCGACTAGCTGTGAGGTATAGCAAGCTACCTATCATGCTTCGGTATTGAGTCAAATCAACGGGTTTACCACTCTCATCATTGTCTAATCTTGTGTTTGTGGCCATGGGAGTGGTTACCTCTTTTGAATCACTCATGTTGAATTTTTGAAGCATTTCTTGTGTATACTTTGATTGATGCACATGGATTCCATCACGAGTTTGCTTGATTTCGAGACCAAGGAAGAAAGTTAACTCTCCCACTAGACTCATTTCAAATTCACTCTCCATGTGTCCAATGAATTCATTTAAATAGCCCTTATTATTTGAGCCACAAATTATGTCATCGACATATACTTGGGCTACAAAAATATTATCACCATCTCTACGTAGAAATAGTGTAGGGTCTATTTGACCTCTAACGAAGCCCTTCTCGATTAAGAATGTCGACAACCGCTCATACCAAGCCCGGGGTGCTTGTTTAAGGCCATAAAGTGCCTTTTTGAGCTTGAACACGTGATTTGGAAATTCGGTACTCTCAAACCCCGGAGGTTGTTCGACATAGACCTCTTCCCTAATTAGACCATTTAAAAAGGCCGATTTGACATCCATTTGGTATAACTTGAAACCTCGATGTGCTGCAAATGCAAGCATCAATCGGATGGACTCTAATCGTGCCACGGGAGCATAGGTCTCATCATAATCAAGGCCTTCAACTTGACTATAGCCCTTGGCTACTAAGCGTGCCTTGTTTCTAATGATTTCTCCCTTATGGTTCAATTTGTTTTTGAAGACCCATTTGGTTCCAATGATGGTGGTCTTCTTAGGTCTAGGAACTAAGTCCCAAACTTGACTCCTTTTGAAATAACCTAGTTCATCTTGCATTACAATGATCCAATCGGGATCATTTAATGCTTCATCAATTTTTCTAAGTTCAATTTCGGAAATTAGGGCAATTTCATTAGCCTCATTCCGGAAGAATGATCTAGTTCTAACCCCATGATGGATGTCTCCAACAATTTGGTCTTGGGGATGACTAGAGGCATTACTAGTTTGCCTTGGTGTTGGTGGTGCTTCTTGAATGGGTTCACTAGACACAAGTTCAGCCTCAGGATCCGGCTGATCTATGAATTGTCTAGGCTCACCGTCATCGGATTCATCACCATCAACAACATTTTGACTTTCATTCAAACTTAGTCTCCTAAGTTCGAATTGGACTTCATCTTCTGGTTGACCATTGACTTTTGGAATTTCTTCAAAGACAACATCAGAAGACTCTTCAACCAGTCTAGACTTCTTGTTGTAGACTCGTAGGCTTTACTAACGAGGGAATACCCGACTAGTATTCCTTCATCAGCCTTTGCCGTGAACTTTCCAAGGTGGTCCTTGGTGTTTGGAATGAACACCTTACAACCAAACACCCTAAGATGTTTAACTGTAGGTGGTTTTCCAAACCAAAGTCATGGGGAGTCTTTCCCTAAAACCTATGGAATGAGAACCGTTTTGCACATAGCAGGCTGTATTTACAGCTTCGACCCATAAGTAACTCGGGAGTGAGTATCATTAAGCATGCTACGTGCAGCTTGTAGAGCACNTATTTACAGCTTCGACCATAAGTAACTCGGGAGTGAGTACTCATTAAGCATGCTTCGTGCAGCCTCTTGTAGAACACAGTTCTTCCTCTCTACAACACCATTTTGTTGTGGTGTTCTAGGAGTAGAGAACTCATGTTTATACCCTCTATCTTGACAAAATTCTAAAAACCTTTAATTTTGAAATTCACCTCCATGATCACTTCTAATTGTCTTGATGGTTAATGATTTTTCATTTTCAACTCTTCTAAAAAAGAAATGAAAATATCTAAGGTTTGGTCCTTATATTTTAAAAAGTAGGTCCAAGTATATCTAGTAAAATCATCAATGATCACAAAGCAATATCTACTACCATTCAATGATATGATAGTACTACAATCAAATAAATCCATATGAAGTAAATCTAATGCGGTAGATGTACTTACAGCACTTTTACCTTTATGTGCAGATTTTGTTTGCTTACCCATTTGACATGCATCACAAAGTTTGTCTTTTTCGTACTTGATGCTTGGTAAACCACGAACTAATCCCTTGTTGGCCAACTTCCGGATGTTCTTCATGTTCACATGTGCTAGCCTCCGATGCCAAAGGGTGGACTCTTCTTCTTTTGACATGAAACACTTAGCAAGAGCATTAGTAGCACTTTTAAATGAAACTTGATAAATATTGTCTACTCTTGTTTCTACTAGTATCGTGTCCAAGGTGTCATGTTGTCTAACTAGACATTGACTTGGTTGGAAATCAATTGTGTAACCCGTGTCACACAATTGACTGACACTTAGGAGATTAAATGTCATCCCCTTGACTAGAAGGACATTTGAAATTATAAGACATTCGGATATTTGAATGTCCCCTATTCCTATGACCTTAAGACTACCATTGTTACCAAATGAAACATTACCTCTACTTTTCTTGTGAAGTGTGGTAAACAATGATCTATCCCCGGTCATGTGTTTGGAGCATCCACTATCAACGAACCAAGTTGATAGATGCTCCCCCTCAATCATAACCTACACAATTCGAAAAATAAAAGTTTTAGGTACCCAAACCTTGGGACCTAATGCATCAACTAAACAAGACTTAAGCACTCATGCCTTGACAACTTTCTTTTGAACCCTAGGGGTCTTAGTTTGTCTCATATCAGTCCTAGACATCAAAGACACGAATGAGGGCTCTTTGGGACGGTAACCAATACCGACCCTATTGTAGACTGCCCTTTGGGCATTCAAGATCATGTCTAGGGTTTTAGAGCTAGTTGAGAATTTTTCAAGAATATTCTTGAGTCTCTCAACTTCACTCTTTAATGATTGGTTTTCTTCTACTAGCAAGTCATCATGCAAATCATCTACATCCTCAACCTTAGAGGATTTAAAGTTTTCAACCTCAAGTTTCAATGATTTAATCTCATCCTCTAACATTTCAACATGCAAATCATTAATGTTATCATCCCTAGATAATTTCAATTGATCAATTTCCAATTGCAATGATTTAACCTTATTTTTTGACTTCCTAAGCATATTGGTTAAACATGCAATAGCTCTATAACACTTTTCAAGTTCGGAAGAAGTTACCTCTTCATCATCCGAAGATGATGAAGCCGCGTTTGAGGAATTGGATGATTCATCACTGCTCTCTTGATCTCCCAATGCCATGAGTGTCACATGCCTTGTGCTCTTCTCCTCCTTTTCTTCATCCGAAGAGCTTGAGGATGACTCATCCCAAGTGGCCTTCAAAGCCTTCTTCTTCTTCTTGGACTTTTCTTCTTTCATTTTGGATTTCTCCTCCTTCTTCTTTAGCTTTGGACATTCATTCTTGAAATGCCCTTTTCTACCACACTCAAAGCAAGAAACATTAGTCTTATCAAGTTTAGCTTCACTAGAGTTATCTCTACTCTTGAAGCGTCGACCCCTTCTCATCATCCTTCTCACAAAGTTCGCCATCTCGGAGGATGAGGAGCCGCTGCCATCTTCCTCGGAATCGGACTCGGATTTGGAAGAGGATGAAGATGAAGAGACCTCCTTCTTCTTCTCCTTCTCCTTCTTCTTCTTGTTGGATCGATTCCATGCAACTAAGGCAATCCCCTTCTCGTTGGGGCCTTTGTTAGACATTTCATGCAATTCCATCTCACAAAACAAATCATCTAACTTAACAATTGACAAATCCTTGGATACTTTGTAGGCATCCACCATGGATGACCACAAAGCATTCCTTGGAAATACTTTTAGTACATACCTCACAAGGTCGCGATTCTCGACCTTTTCATCAATCGAATGGAGCCCATTGATGACTTCCTTGAACCGGCTATGAAGCTCACTTACCGTTTCATTCTCCTTCATGGAGAGATTTTGTAATTGGTTGAGGAACAAGTCCCTCTTGGCGATTCTTGAATCTCGGGTGCCCTCATAAAGTTCGATGAGCTTGTTCCATAAGTCCTTTGCACTTGTGGAAGGACCAACCTTGATGAGTTGGTCTTTGTTCATGCCGCATTGTAGAGTGACTACCGCCTTCGCGTCGGCTTCACTCTTACGAGTTTGTTCGGCAGTCCACCTCCACGATTCAAGTTCTTTGCCTTCATCATCCTTTGGAGGGTGAATCCCTCCTTCACCGCGAACCAAGTGTTGATGTCCATCTTCAAGTAATATTCCATCTTCGATCTCTAATATTGGAAATCTGCGCCATCGAAGAATGGAGGTCGGGTGGTGGAAAAGTCTTCCCTCAATGCCATGGATGTAGCTCTCGGTTGTTAATCCGCAAAAATAGAGCCCCAAGCTCTGATACCACTTGTTGGAACCCGGATGGCTAGAGAGGGGGGTGAATATAGCCAATCACTTTGACTTTAAAGACTTAGCGAATTTCTGCACTTCACTTTGTTAGTAGCACAGCGGAAGTATGAAAGCAGAGTATGCAGAAAAGAACAGGAAACAAAACAAACTAACACAAATAGCAAGATCGCTAACAAGGAGGGTTTACAAGGTTCGGGGATAACTTGCCCCTACTCCTTGGCGTGCCCTTAAGGTGGGTGATCCCTTGATCGTCGGCAGATCAAGCCCCGGTTAACACCAGATAGAAAGCAACCTCCTTCTTGGTGGAGAAACCACTCCACAGCGTTTCAATCACAGATATATGTTTAAGCACAATGAAACAACAAGAAAGATCTTACTTAGCACTTAGCAAAGACAAGAACACAGCAAGCTCCCTCAGAGCTCCACCCAGCGACGATCTCACGCGAGAGCCTTCTCCTCGTGTCTTCTCGCTGTTGGACTCAGAGCTTCTTGTTCCTTCCTTCTATCACTCAAGTAAGAAATGGTTGCTACACAAATTGTAGTAGCTTGGACAAGATGATAGAACTTCAGAGCACGCAAGCAGGATGTGGAGAACTCAAAGGCGCAGCAAAAACTCAATTCGCGAACTCTGCCTCAGATGAAGCTTTCTTCCACCCTTTTGTTTCTCCACTCAGCATCAGGTGACACCATCTCCTGCAGCCTCCAGCTGCTTCCCTGCCAACGCCAGCTACCACTGTGCTCTCCTGGACTTCCTGAGCCTCCCTCAGCCAAGCTCCAGTCTGCAGCTCCAGCCGTTGCAACCTGAGATGGAAAACGGACAAACCTGCTCCAAGGAAAGGCCACCATTGACTCTCCTTGAGTGTTTGAATCCTTCCCTGTCACCTGCAGCTTAATCAGTGTGTTAGAGCAGCATATCACACAGCAAATCATATATCAGATGTTAAGTGCAGAGAATCGGATATGTTCAGACGCGATCAGAGCGTCTGATAGTGCATTTTGAATTAAAGTAATCGATCACCGGACCGATCAGAGGGTCTCCTGATCAGTCACCAGACCGATCAGGCTCGGTCCGGATCGATCTGGATTCGTTCTGATCGATCCCCAACGCTCAATCAGAAATCGCGACTTCTTTGGGATTCTCCTGGATCGATCACCAGACCGATCCCAGGTTGTGGATCGATCACCAGACCGATCCACCTCATTATAGGTCTATTTCTGAGCTTTGCTGTCTAAACCTCCTGATCGGTCACCTGACCGATCAGAGGTTCTCCTGATCGGTCACCAAACCGACCGATCAGGCTTCGTCCTGATCGATCTTAGTGAGGAACCCGCGAAGCTAGATCGTTCTCCAGAACGATCTGCACAGTGAGTCAGATCGGTCACCAGACCGATCAGGAGCAGATCAGCAGGGGAACTCAACCTCACTGTGTGCTCCCTGATCGATCACCAAACCGATCAGGAGCCAAGCAGTGGGTGAAACAAATACTCCCTGATCGGTCACCAGATCGATCAGGAGCAGCACAGTAGGATCCTAACCTCACTGTGTGCTCCCTGATCGGTCACCAGACCGATCAGTCATTGCTGGATCGGTCACCAGACCGATCCACTACGAGCAGCGTGCCAGCTTCCCTGATCGATCACCAGACCGATCCAGGGACTTAAACCTAGCCCTCCAAGCTAGGTTTTCATCCACCTTAGCCCTCCAAGCTAAGGATTTTTCACCTAACCCTCCAAGTTGGGAATTTACACCTAGCCCTCCAAGTTAGCCCTCCAAGTTAGGACTTTTCACCTATCCCTCCAAGCTAGGACTTTTCACCCAACCCTTCCGAATTAGGACTTTTCCAGACCTAGCCCTCCAAGCTAGGACCTGACCCTCCAAGCCAGGACTTTTTCACCTAACTCTCCAAGATGGGAATTTGCACCTAACCCTCCAAGTTAGGACTTTTCACCTAGCCCTCCAAGCTAGGACTTTTCACCCACCTCTTCTGAATTAGGACTTTTCAACACCTAGCCCTCCAAGCTAGGATTTACCACACCTAACCATCCAGGTTAGGATTTTCCATAACATGTTTGATCCACGATCAGGACTTAATCATAATCAATAATCATCCACCTAAACTAAAATCGGTGTCAACACCAAAACAACAATCAGGGTTAGACTGCATCAACAATTAGGAATTAAAAGAACCGATAATTGAGATATTATTGGGGTCTTTTCTATGTATAGCAAAGGGGGAGAAGTGTTGGGTTTAAGTGGGAAACCAAACACATCTTTTCTATGGAGCTAAGATTAAGGGGGAGCATGGTTGCTCCATCCTTGGCGTAAGGGGAACCTTGGAGAGGTTCTTATAAAGCCTTTGTAAGTCCAATGTGGGGGAGCTTTTGAAAAGCTTTAAAAAGTCCGTGTTTGTGAAAAATTCCTAACTTGGAGGGTTAGGTGTGGAAAAGTCCTAGCTTGGAGGGCTTGGTGTGAAAAGTCCTAACTTGGAGGGTTAGGTGTAGGATGTCTTGGGATAGGATCCATGTATGCATTATGCATTTGGTTTAACATTGTTTTTGCTATTGACTACTATTTTGTTTTCCCTAACTTAAACGTATTGTCAAACATCAAAAAGGGAGAGATTGTTTAGGCAATCTGTGGTCCGGAGTGACCAAATGTTTTGATGTTTGGACAAAGGGTTTAAGTTAGGTTTACCCTTGTGTTCTTATATGTGTATGTTGAGTGTGCAGGTTATACAGGTTACATATATGGACTTGGTTGGACGACCTCAGTACGGTGAAGGGTGACATGGAGACAAGTTGGAGGCTTGTGTACACTCGAGGGACCTTGGAGAGCAGGGATGATGAGCTGATGGGCGCGGACTTCGAGGCATGCGTGAAGGATGGCATGGAGGCAAGCTAGAGGATTGCGTGCATCTGAGGGACGGGAGCCGAAGATGAAGAGGGCACGAAGGCAACAGTCGAGGCTACGAAAGAGGAGTCAGTCAAGTCGTGAGGGTACGAGTGCTGTGTGATTGTACTTAGGAAAGTCCTAGGGTCGAGTGCTGAGAGAAGTGTACTCGGAAAGGAAAACCCTAGGTGTGTGAGTAGGGCAGTCGACTGCCATTGGGGCAGTCAACTGGTAAAACTCACAGAAAGGGTCTGGCCACTGGACCAGTCAACTGGATTTGCATGAGCGATCTTGTTGCATTCCTGTGAGAGCTTTGTGAGTGTTCCTTCTTGTGTGATCTCCTATACTCAAGTTATATCATCCGTGAGATCTGTGGAGAGGTTTCTCCACCGAGAAGGAGGCTCTATCTTATCCGGGTTCACCGGGGCTTGATCTGCCGACGATCAAGGGATCGCCCACCTTAAGGGCACGCCAAGGAGTAGGGGCAAGTTATCCCCGAACCTTGTAAAATATCTTTGAGTTAGCGACTGTGTGGTTTGTTCTTTCTTCTCTGCATTTCTATTTCTGCTGTTATACTTGTATTGCTTCCACTGTGGCTAACCTAAGTGCAAAGAAAGAGTAAAAGTGTAAAGGAAAAGTGATTGGCTATATTCACCCCCCCTCTCTAGCCATCTCGTCACCAACAAGTGGTATCAAAGCTTGGGGCTCTGTTCAAACGGATTAACAACCGAGAGCTTACAACAAGGATGGCAACGAGAGAAGGACTTAGCACAAACCGACCTCCACTCTTCGATGGCACAGATTTTCCATATTGAAGATCGAAGATGGAGTTTTACTTGAAGATGAACATCCACACTTGGTTTGCTATCAAGGAGGGGTTTGCTCTTCCAAAGGATAATAAAGGAAAAGAGTTGGATTTATCAAAATGGTCGGTTGAGCAAGTTCGCAAGGGAGAAGCCGATGCGAAAGCTGTGGTGACCTTGCAATGCGGGATGACCAAGGATCAACTAATCAAGGTTAGCCCCTTCACCTCAGCCCAAGACCTTTGGAATAAGCTCATTGAGCTTCATGAGGGCACCCGGGACTCAAGGATATCCAAGAGGGACCTCCTTCTCAGTCAACTACAGAATTTGACAATGGGAGAAAGTGACACTGTAAGTATGCTTTATAGTAAATTCAAAGAAATCTTCAATGGTCTACACTCCATAAATGAGAAGGTAGAGAACCGAGATCTTATTAGGTATGTTCTCAAAGCTTTTCCTAGGAACGCCTTGTGGTCATCCTTGGTGGATGCCTACAAGGTCTCCAAGGATTTATCATTTGTTAAGTTAGAGGATTTATTTTGTGAAATGGAACTACATGAGATCTCTAACCAAAGCCCAAAGGAGAAAGGGTTTGCTTTTGTGGCAGATAGCAAAAGAAAGGAGAAGAAGGATGAGAACACCCACTGTCATGTGGCTCTAGTGTCCTTAGAAGATTCAAAGGAGGAGAGTGATAATGAATCGAGAAGCTCCTCAACCGCGCCTTCATCATCTTCGGATGATGAAGAGGTAATCTCTCCGGAGTTAGACAAATGCTATAGAACAATAGCGTGCTTGACAAAAATGCTTAAGAAATCTAAGGCCAAAGTCAAAGCGTTAAAATTGGAAGTAAAAGAATTGAAATCCTCTAAGGTTGAGGACATTGATGATTTACATGATAAATCCCTTGAAAATGAAAATAAGGACTTGAAGAGAGAAGTTGAAAACCTCAAGAATGTTCTTGAGAAGTTTTCAATAAGCTCCAAAACCTTAGACATGGTACTAAATTCCCAAAGGGCGGTTTACAACAAGGCCGGTATAGGTTACCGACCTAAGGAACCAACCTTTGTATCATTAATGTCTAGAACACAATTTAGATCATAAAATGATTCTAGGGTTCAAAAGGTCAAAAAGAAAGTGACTAAGGCATGGGTGCCAAAGTCCTTCATTGAAGATGCATTAGGTCCCAAAATTTGGGTACCTAAAACTTCCATATTTCGAATTATATAGCTTGTTTTGAGGGGGAGCATCTATCAACATGGGTAGTTGATTTTTGGTGCTCCAAACATATAGCCATTCCTAGTTAGGAATGTGCTCATCATTTTCTCAAATTAGTGAATGACCATGTACTACTCATAGAAAGGTTTTTCTTTGACAATTTAGATGATTAGATTTAAATCAATGGAAAAACTTGAATTTCACTTAAATAGTAAGGAAATTTTCATGCAATGAACAATAGTATATCCATGTTTCAAAATAAATCTACAAGTGTTGGAAAAATTATGTATAGTGCATGAATGGTTTAGATCGACATATAACTTGCTTTTACCATGGATTGCTTATGATGATATATCTTAGGCTTAAGTTCTTCCATGATCAAGTATGTCATGATTTTCTTGTATATATTATGCCAACATGAAGAACACATGGTTTGTGAAAATCACTATGAAAATCTCAAAATACATGATTAGACAAAGAACATGAGTTTAAGGCCTAGGCTTAAGCTTGTCTTATTATTTTGGAGATGAATCTACATGAGTATGCCATGACTTTGATGTTTGGATGATTAACATTAACCTATGACATGCCCATTTTGATTAAGAACAATATACATAGCTTAAATTGATTATGATGTGGAATAAGCATGTTTTGGAATTTTGATCATCCATTTGAATTGGCATAAACCTAATTTTGGTTAAGAATAGCATGATCAACTAGTTTATGATGTTTTAAGTTCCATGACTTGCTTGTTTTTCCACTTGACTGATATTCAAGTTCATGCTTAGCAAAAAATGATCATGCCTTGATGAATCTTGATTTAGTTAAGGGACATAAACCATGTTGTTTATAAGGGAAACCCTTCTTTAGAATCAAATAAATTAAAACCAATTGAGTTAGGGTTTGGGAATGGCTAAGAACTGAAACAAACCTGATTTCAGAGTTTCTGAAATCGATTTCTGAAATCTAGAACTCAGAAAATATTCTGTGCCGAACCTGATCGGTCACCAGACCGATCAGGGATCCCTCTGATCGGTCCGGTGACCGATCAGACCAACTCTGATCAAGGAACTCCCAGATCGTTCCAAATTGATCCAAAACCTCCTCAAACCAATCAATTTTCATCGAATTGTATCAGATTACTAATCATACTGATACACACAAATCTGATACAAACCAAGTCAAATTGAAATGTACTTGATCTTCCATTGGTACAAACCTGGTACTAAGGGAGCACAAATTTGTTCAAGTGATACAAACGTAGTACTTAATAGTGATTTGATACAAACCTATGTTGGAATGTTCAAATTCATAAGAAAGGGTTTGTTGAGTAATGACTCTTGTTCTTAATGTCGTATTTCGGAATTGTTTCTGAAATATCGAATATTAATAGAGTCTATTTCACTATTACGGAGTGCAAATTGTCAATGCAGTCTGATCAGGAACGTATCAGAGGTTCAGAAATTTTTCTGAAATCTGATCGCTCCCCAGACTAATCAGAAATTTTTCTGTATCACGTAATCAACGAACCTGATCGGTCACGGAGACCAATCAGGACTATGTTTCAGATACAGATGCATTCCTTACTCGTCCTATGAAGCATATACGTATTTGACCATGATATACTTCTGTATATGTCTTCACATGGAAGTCCAAGTGTTAATACAGTCCGATCTTGAACGAATCAGAATTACAGAAATTTTTTTAAAAAATTGATCGTTCATAGATAAATCATAAATTTTTCTGTATCGATCATCAGTCTGATGGAACTGCGATAATTATTGTCATATGATGCATATACATTGTTGCCATGATACATTTATGGTATATGCCTCTCATATGCAATTCAAAAATCATCCTTTGACTTATTTGTCATATGAAACATATACATGTTTGACCATGATATTATTCTGTATATGTTTTCTTGTGAAATTCAAAATTTACCTTTGATTATTTTGGGTTTGGGGAGAGACCCGTGTTTGAGGGGGAGGTATGTTCAAACTTAATAACCATACCCTTTTCGATGTTTGACAAGGGGGAGAAAATGACTGATTAAGTTTATGGTTATTATAGGGGGAGGATCATGATTCCCTTATGAGAATTGAACGGACTTCAATTGATTGATACCTAAACTTAAATCGAGTTGTCAAACAACAAAAAGGGGGAGATTGTTGATGTAGTCTAGCCCGGTTGTTGTTTTGGTGTTTGACAATGATTTAAGTTTGGTTGAGCGAATTTGGGTTAAAGTCCTAGTCGGGGACTGGGCATGAAACCCTGGTGAGTGAAGCCAGGTCCTAGCTTGTGAAGCTAAGTTGAAATCCCGGTGAGTGAAGCCGGGTCCTGGTGAGTGAAGCCGGGTCCTGGTGAGTGAAGCCAGGTGTTGGAAATCCCGGTGAGTGAAGCCGGGTCCTGGTGAGTGAAGCCAGGTGTTGGAAATCCCGGTGAGTGAAGCCGGGTCCTGGTGAGTGAAGCCAGGTGTTGGAAAGTCCTGATTCGGAAGGGTTGGGTGAAAAGTCCTAGCTTGGAGGGCTAGGTGAAAAGTCCTAACTTGGAGGGTTAGGTGCAAATTCCCATCCTGGAGAATTAGGTGAAAAAGTCCTGGCTTGGAGGGTCAGGTGCCTAGCTTGGAGGGCTAGGTTGGATGAGGTTCTAACTCGGAAGGGTTGGGTGAAAAGTCCTAGCTTGGAGGGCTAGGTGAAAAGTCCTAGCTTGGAGGGCTAGGTGAAAAGTCCTAACTTGGAGGGTTAGGTGTAAATTCCCAACTTGGAGAGTTAGATGGAAAATCCTTAGCTTGGAGGGCTAAGGTGGATGGAAACTTAGCTTGGAGGGCTGAGTTTGAGTCCCTGGATCGGTCTGGTGATCGATCAGGGATTCTGGCACGCTGCTCCTTCGTGGATCGGTCTGGTGACCGATCCAGCGATGACTGATCGGTCGGGTGACCGATCAGGGAGCACACAGTCAGGTTGGGAACCTACTGTGCTGCTCCTGATCGATCTGGTGGCCGATCAGGGAGTATGCGTTTCACCCATTGACTGGCTCCTGATCGGTCTGGTGACCGATCAGGGAGCGAGCAGTGAGGTTGAGTTCCCTTGCTGAACTGCTCCTGATCGGTCTGATGACCGATCAGGATCACTGTACAGATCGTTCTGGTGAACGATCCAGCTTCGCGGGCTTCTCACTAAGATCGATCAGGACGGTTCCTGATCGGTCTGGTGATGACCTGATCGGACTGCTGACCGATCAGGTGACACCCTGATCGGTCAGTTGACCAATCAGAAGGCTTAGCCTGCGAAACTCAGAAATCGCCCAATATAAGGGTGGATCGGTTCAGTGAACGATCCACGACCTGGGATCGGTCTGGTGATCGGTCCAGGAGAATCTCAAAGAAATCGCGATTTCTGATTGAGCGTTGGGGATCGATTAGGACGAAGCCTGATCGGTCTGTAACCAGCCTGATCGGTCTGGTGACCGATCAGGAGGCTCTCTGATCGGTCAGGTGACCGATCAGGAGGCTCTCTGATCGGTCAGGTGACCGATCACTTTAATTCAAATACGCTGTCAGAAGCTCTGATCGCGTCTGTTTCACTGCCGATTCTCTGATACATTGCTGATATGTTTTGATATGCATTGCTAAGCCTCTGTTGGAGTGTGCAGGTGATAGCAGGTGATTCAAACACTCAAGGAGGGTCAATGGGAGGCTTTCCGTTGAGCAGGTTTGGCTGTTTCTCATTCTCAGGTTTCAACGGGCAACTGACGCAGCTGGCGACTGACGGAGGCTCAGCTGGAGAGGGAGTCTTCAGTGGACTGAGTGCTCAGGGAGGTCAGTGGGTTCAGGCTAGCTCAGTGGATGCTGATGAAGCTTGTGATGGTGAGCAGAGCTTAAGTGATGAAGCTGAGGCAGAGGAGACGAGGCGAACAAGACAGACAGAAAACTTGGGAAGTTGTTGCTGGGCTGTGTTCGTGCTCTCTGTTGCTTTGTTCTTGAGCGATCTTGTTGCATTCCTGTGAGAGCTTTGTGAGTGTTCCTTCTTGTGTGATCTCCTATACTCAAGTTATATCATCCGTGAGATCTGTGGAGAGGTTTCTCCACCGAGAAGGAGGCTCTATCTTATCCGGGTTCACCGGGGCTTGATCTGCCGACGATCAAGGGATCGCCCACCTTAAGGGCACGCCAAGGAGTAGGGGCAAATTATCCCCGAACCTTGTAAAATATCCTTGAGTTAGCGACTGTGTGGTTTGTTCTTTCTTCTCTGCATTTCTATTTCTGCTGTTATACTTGTATTGCTTCCGCTGTGGCTAACCTAAGTGCAGAGAGAGTAAAAGAGCAAAGGAAAAGTGATTGGCTATATTCACCCCTCCTCTCTAGCCATCTCGTCACCAACAATGACATGATTCTTAACATAAACCTAAACTTAATACATACCTAGCATAACACAATTCTTAACGTACATGAGCATGAACATACTTAGCATAGCCTAATTCTTAACATACATGAGCATGAAACATACTTAGCATATCATAATTCTTAACATACATGAGCATGAAACATACTTAACATAGCATAATTCTTAATATACATGAACATGAAACATACTTAACATATCATAATTCTTGACATATATGAGCATGAAACATACTTAACATAGCATAATCCTTAACATACATGAGCATGAAACATACTTAACATACATGAGCATGAAACATACTTAACATAGCATAATTCTTAACATACATGAACCTGAAACATACTCAACATAGCATAATTCTTAACATACATGAACATGAAACATACTCAACATAGCATAATTCTTAACATACATGAACATGAACACAGTCTTAACATAAGCATAAGCATACTTACCCTGGCGCGATGCATAACATGAATGGATGCATGAGTCAAATGCATTTACATAAGGATGATTATTTTTTTAAAATCATATTTTTAAATACTTAAACATAAACATAACATCATTGGGGTCCCCGGCTTGTACCACATACATACATCATAAGCGCGCATCCCTAAGTAAATACGAGGTAGCGAGCCCCGACCTACTAGGGTAGGAACAGCTACGGTAGTTCCAAACACCGGGGCGTTCTTAAGGTGCCCATCCCTGTTGGACAGCTGCGGTAGTCCCGGAACCGTGGACAGCTTCGGTAGTCCAGAACCGGGGCGTTCTTAAGGTGCTCATCCCTTGGATCCTTACTTCGGTCCGGTACAAGCCCATTCATAAAAATAAAATAACTATGCATGCTTCATCATTCATACTTGTCATTCATACTTATCATTCATACTTATTTCATATCATCGTTATGCCTTCATCATTCATACTTATCATTCATACTTAAGGCATAACCATTATCTTGGTTCATAAAGCTTGCATGATCATGATTCATAAATAGACATGCAATTCATACATGATACATTTCATCTGGCATACATAATCCTAGTATTCATCATAAAGCATGCAAGGTAAGCTACATATAAACATGACACATGCTACTAGGGTTCATGTCATTCATCATAAAACATACATATACCTTCATAAAACCATAAATATATTATAAGCATTTATCTACATACATGCATCATTCTATTTATCATAGCATACTCCTACATCAATTACATATATTCATGGTATATGATCTAAATATTCATGAGTAAAGCATAACATAAAATCTAACATACAAGGTCATGTTACCTAACACATAGCTAAGATTTTTAGTAACATAAAGATCCTTACATCATGCTTAATTATGTACTAACATCATGGTAACTTATAAACATGCATCCTTGAGACCCTAACCCAACCCAAACCCTAGGTTTGGGTATTGGCCGAAACCTTAAGGGAATGTGAGTCCATAGAAAATTTGCCTAGGTCATGATTAACATCCCATACTTTACCTATCATGCCATGGAAAACCATTTGAACCCTTGATTGGACTTAACCCTAAGCCCTAGGCCTAAAACATGTGTTGGCCGAAACCCTAGAAGGGTAACAAGCCCATGACAAATTCATATAAATCACCATTATTACTCATAAGATATCATAGGAAACATACTAATCATGCTTGGAAAGGTTGGAGTTTACCCTAGCCCTCTAACCTTGATATAGCCGAACCCCTAGGGGGTTTTAGGGTGCTACAAAACTTCCAAAATCATACTTTTATGCTTAACCTATCATGAGTAAATATTTGAAAACATCAAAGAGGTCTTTAACATGATTTTTAACCCAACACATGGCTTGGCCGAAACCTTCACAAGTCCTAAATATGGATTTTTTTCAACATATCATGCCAATAAGAACTTAGATCATGACAAATAACTTGGAAGCTATCATACCACAGGTGAGGGGGTCTTACCTTCCCTTATCTTGGATTTAATCCTTGAATAAAGAACTAGAAAGAACCTTCTTGACTCCAGACTTCTCCTTAGCCCTTGTAGCCTAGTAGAGAGCCTTGAGTCTTCAAGATGGAGTCCTTGGTGGAAATCTTTCCTAAGGGGAGAGCCCTTGTGGTTTTCGGCTGGAGCAAGGAGGAAGAGGAAAGAATGACTTGGGAAGAAGAGAAGGGAAATTGTAACTCCCATGCCACCTTTATACCACATTAGGAGGGCAAGTGAAGAGTCATGGTGTCTCTTCCTTTGATGACTCTTCATTTTCCCTAAGCCTTAACCAAAATCCACTTCATCCTCTACTAGCACTCCCTTGTTAGGTGAATTGGTTTGTACATGCATGGTGGTACCATAGGTCCAAGGTTCGATCCTTGGTGCATGCACTTTATTTTTCTATTTTATTTTATTTCATTTTTATATTATTTTCGAAAATTCCCCAAAAATTCCCCCAGAATCATGTTAATATTCCTAATTAAAACCCATTTATATTTATATTAAATTTCACCTAAAATCCACTAATAACCATGGTCTTAGAAAAGTCCATTAGTACTTAGCTTCTCAATTTAAATGAGAAATTTTGGATAACTAGGCTAAGGTTCGTACTAGTATCTCTAATCTCCTTCAAAAACTATTTAGACATGATCAATATTTTAAAGAAAATATTGAGGAGATTTTTCCGGGTCGTTACATCAAGCCCCAAGAAATCCAGATAGAATCGAACCTCCTTCTCGGTGGAGAAACCTCTCCACAAGTAGTCTCAAGATGATATAAAAATAAGCACAGAGACAAAGAATCTTACAGAGCACAAAGAACGCACAGAAGAAAACACTTCACTGAGCTCAACCCAGCACAGCTCTCGCGCAAGAACTCTCCGCTCTTCGTGTCTGCTTGCTGATCAACTCGCAGCGTTCTCAACTCCTTCCAAGTGCTCAAGATGTAGAAGATTCAAAAGATGCAAAAGATTTGCTCAAGGTTCACAGAGATTTGCAAGAGTTGCCCTCTCCACTTCGCTCGTCATCTTTTAAGTGTCTGCTCATCAGCAGGTCACACCAGGCGCCTCTGCAACTCACCAGCGAGTTTGTAGCTCACAGGAGTGTCTGCAGCAACCTCGGCCACCAACCCACTGACCTCTACTGGACTCCACTGAACCCTCTTTAGCCGAGCCTCAGGTCAGTCGTCAGCCTCGCCAGTTGCCAGCTCGCGCCAAAAGCCGTTGAATCCTGCGAAGGGAAAACGAACAAACCTGACGAAGCGAAAGTCTCCAGTTGACCCTCCTTCTTCATGTGAGTCATCCCTACATTACCTGCACACTTAACAGATGCTTAGCACAACAAATCAAAAGTGAATCAGTAAGGTAGCAGAGAAAACAGAAGTGATCAGAGTGAAATCAGTAGTCTGACAGCAGATTCGAATTAAAGTTATCAGACACTGATCGGTCACCCGATCGATCGGTGAAGACCCTGATCGATCAGGTCACCTCCTGATCGATCCAGTGACTATGTGATCGGTCACACTGACCGATCAGGGATTGTGGATCGGTCACTGTGACCGATCCACAGCTTGCTGGAATTTCCTCCTACTCCCTGCAAGCTCCTGACCTGATCGGTCACCTGACCGATCAGGTTGTGGCCTGATCGGTCACAGTGACCGATCAGGCCACCTCTGGACGGATCAGGATCCATCCTGATCGGTTCAGGAGGACCTTGATCGGTCACCTTGACCGATCAGGGTTCTCTAGACAACCTACTGATCTCTCTCTGATCGTTCACCAGAACGATCAAAAACCAAACATAAACATTATGTTCTTTTTCTGATCGGAACGATCAGAAGCTAAACAGAAACATTCTGTTCTCTTCCTGATCGTTCGCCAGAATGGTCAAACACCCTGGATCGGTCACCAGACCGATCCACAACCAGGAGTTAGTGCCAACTCCCTAATCGGTCTCCAGACCGATCCAGCTTCGACCAATTCAACCCTAAGTCCAGAGAACAGACTCCCTAGCCTTCTCGGACTCATTCTGGTCCCGGAGAAGGAGCTCACGTGCCCTCTCCGACTAGTACACTCAATGCTCAGTCCTCTGGACCAAGACTTCGTGCCCGGCTTCACTCACCGGGACTTTGTTCAACCTAGCTTCCCTCGCTAGAACCTGGCTTCACTCACTAGGGTTTCCTTCACCTAGCTTCGCTCACTAGGGTTCCCTTCACCTAGCTTCACTCGCTATGACCCGGCTTCACTCACCAGGATTTCCATCACCCGGCTTCACTCGCCAGGACCCGACTTCACTCACCAGGGTTTCCGTCGCCTGACTTCACTCACCGGGGTTTTCATCACCCGGCTTCACTCACCAGGACCCGCCTTCACTCACCGGTGTTTCCGTCACCTGGCTTCACTTACCATGACTCGACTTCACTCACCGGGGTTTTCGTCACCTGTCTTCACTCACCAGGACCCCGCTTCACTCGCCGGGGTTTCTGTCACCTGACTTTACTCAGCGGGATTCGTGCCCAGTCCCCGACCATGACTTAAGCTGAACTTATCTTACTAACCTAAACTTAAATCGGTGTCAACACCAAAATAATAATCAAGCCAGACTGCATCAACACCGAGATCTCCAAAATTAGAACTACATATTCTAACTAACTAAACTATAACTATTAATGTTTTTATGTTTTTATGCATTTGTTAATTATTTAATAACTGATTAATTATTTCTTTTATTATATTATTATTCTTAATAATTAGGAGAAGAGTAAGAGAGATATTTATTCATTTATTAATTAATTTATAATTATTTATCAATAAATCATTTCATATATTAGTTAATTATTTAATAACTGATTAATAAGTTTCTTTTATTATATAATTATTTTTAATAAGTCCAACAATGTCGGGTCTAATAAACGGTTTTGAATACCTATGAGAATATGAAATTGGGGTTATTTATGGAAAAAACTTTGGTTCCGATTATTATTGGAAAGCTGAAAATAAAAATTTAGATTAGTTTTACTTATTATTAGAGACTAATAAAAGTAAAAGTAAACGAAAAAATTAATAAGGTTAATATATTTTAATAATAATTATTCTCTATAAATAATAATGATATTTATTAATATTCTAATCATAAATAATTTAATATTATTTTTTATTTTCAAACAAATAATTTTAAATAATGTCATTATATAATATTATAATAATACTTTTTAAAAAAATATTAATTTAATATATAAACATATATTTTAGCAGTGCAGTGTCGAAAGATGAATAGAATCGAATAAAAATAAAAAAAGATTTTTTGAGTGAGATTTAATATTTTGTAATTGAATAGAGAAAAACATGAGATTTATGTTTAGAGTTGAATAGAAAAAGAATGATTTCTTATATGAGATTTATCATTTCGATGATTAAACGATCCTTATAAATCCTTATATAATATAAACTCAATGTGCCTCCTCTCCCATGTGTTAGTCATAGTATATGGACTAATAATTTTATGATTTTTCTTTTTTATATTAGTTCTGGGATGGATTGACGAGGACGCTGAAGACGAACAAATTACTATTTGCCAACTTATACATAATATAACATTTCTTCTTTTTTGAAATTTTCACACAAAATCTGAGGGACAAATCATAAGAAATTGCAACATTTCAATATCATTATCAAAAAGAAATATATTGCATATTTGTTTTACCTGAAGATAAATTCTTTAATTGTAATCCATAAGTCATATATTTGACTATGTAGGTTGTGATGATAGTATGTAATATGTTTGTGGTCACGTGTCTTGCAAAAATTGCACAGATAACATTCATGGCCAAGGGTATCGCAACAACCATGCAAATCGCTTTCGCGTGCATCAAGGTGGTTCCAAGGATCATGTCTATAGTCACACCCCTTGAGACGTTCAATGCAGGCTGTGTTCTTCTGCGTTGCTAGTAATTGGACCTTGTTTTAAGACATCCAATATAAGTTTTTCCAAAATTTTATAAATTTAAAAAAACTTAATAAATTTTTTTAATGAGTATGGAGGTGGAATTTGAACTTTTTAGTTGAAGAATAGATTTTATATTTCAAATCTATTTTTTCTTAGGATGAGCTGATAATTAATCACAATTAATATTGCATGCTTAATCTTTTTAAAATCTACAAATGATTATAATTAAATTAAAATTTATAAGTTAATTAATATTAAATAAAAATATAAATTAAATTAAATTTAAAATAATAAATTAATTAAATATTTAATTAAAATTATAATTTAAATTAAATTAAAAATCATAAGTTAATTAATTTATTATTAAAAATTATAAATAAATTAAATTAAATATCGAAATTAATTAAAATATTAAATAAAAATTATATAGAGATATTATTCTTTTGATATGATATTGATGTGATATATTAAAAATATAAAAAACTTCAGAAGAGGTTTAATTATTAAAAATATTTTAATAAATTTTTATATTTTTTATGTGATATCTCTTCATTCATCAATTTGCAGGTCACTAATAGTCTATACTAGTCATACACATATGCTAAGATGTCGTGGTCTTCCGTTGTGGCAAAAGATGATTCGCTCGTTCCAAGTGTCTTTGTCAATTTGTCTTAGGGTCAATACGGAGGAGGTAAATCGCGGAGGACTACTAACCGGGATGCTGTAGTTAGTACGTTGGGAGAGCGGGACGTACTGACTTTGTGAAATTTTGACCTTCAAAGCTCATCATAATAACATTTACATATTAACTATCAGTCTATTCTATGAGAATAAATCTTAGCCCTGGATGTCTTGGTCACTTGGACCATGCTCGACTCGGCAGATGATTGTGCTATGACAACCTTGCCCAACCTATGCCATCAATCCATTAGATAAAGGCATGACTCAATCTAGAGTTGTGTTTAAACTTGGCTAGATACGAACTAGATACTTAAAAATACAATAAAATATTAAAATAAAAAATATCTAAAAGATTTCATAAAAAATTAAAATATATATTATCTTATAAAGATATTTGTATTATTTTTTTTTTCTATTTTTATTTTAAAAATATTTTTAAAAATTTTAAAATTATTATTTTTTTAAAAATTTGATCGGAATCAGAAGAATTGGGTCCAAACCTGTCCATGCGGCCGACCTATACTCATAAGATCATCCGGCCTGTGATAGACCAGTGTAAGTCCAGCGTGACATTCCGCATTTGGGCCGGGCAGTTTTACTTATTGCTTATGAAGGAGGATGCCGCAGCAACCCTTGGCTACGTCAACTTCTTCTCTATTATACTTGTTGATGTACAGATCCCTGCGATCAAGCCTGAAGAAGATAAGGATTGGATATGTCGGATCCGCTCGATGCTCTGAGAGCTTTAATGGCTTCTCACTCCCCGCCTCTAGACGCCCTCGTTGTACCTTCCGAGGACAATCACCAGGTCACCACTTCTCTCCCCGCTTCATTCTCTCTTAGGATTATAGTTTTGCTGGCATTTAAATTTGAATTTGTTTCTTGCATTTTCGCTATATTATTTTCCCTATCATGATGTTCCCTTTTTGCAATCAGCATCTGTGCTTTATGTACAAATACCTACTTTTCCGGTTTTCTTGTTCTTCGTATATAATTTACTTTTAATGGCAAGTAATTTTCTTGATCTACAGAGTGAATACGTCTCTGCACGGGACAAGCGGAGGGCTTTTGTTTCTGGATTTACTGGTAGTGCTGGTGAGTTTAATTTCTCCATTTCACCAGCATTGCCTCTCCTTCAAGAAAATCAGAGCTTGTATGTTGATCAAATGTATGGCATTTAATGGGCAATTTAGTTGAATGGACATTCAAGTCTTTGAATAGGCTTGCTTTTGATGTTTTGTCACGCTTGTGGACAATTGCTTTGCCTTGGCAAAATTGTCATGTACAATATGATAGAATTTGCGGAGAAATAAATTTTTCTATGTTAATAATACAATTATTACATCATTTCATGGAAGTTATAATGTAGTGGTAGAAGAAAATGCAGAAAGAAGATGCTATATATCATGGATTGAAATCTCGTGCCGGTGCCGTCTGAAACTGCCGAAACCTACCGTTCCGACACGGGACCGGCACCGGCACGGGAGGCGGATCAATTTCGCGTGCATCACGCTCGCCAGAAGGAAGAAGGAAGGAAGAAGAGAGAAGGGAGAAGGGAGAAGGGAGAAGGGAGAAGGGAGAAGAATGGGGATGAAAACCTAGGTTTTAGGTTTAGTTACCGGCGGAGGCGGAGGAGAGGCGGCGAGGTGAGGCAGAGGATGAGGATATTGAGAGGAAAATGAGATTTTCTTAAAATCTTAAATTATATATAAAATATTCAATTTTAATTAATTATTATATAAAATATAATATATTACATAAATTAATAATAATTAAATAAACTGGAAATTAATTACTATAATTATAGTATATAATTTTATAATTTTTATTTAAATTATAAAAAAAAGTACAAAATAATATGTAATTATATAATTTAAAGTACTTTTAAAATTAAATTTTAAATTATTTTAATAAATTAAAAATAGATTAAAATTTTATAAAAATATTTAAAATAATTCTAAAAAATAATTGTTAAAAAATTAGAAAATTTTTAAATTTTTAAATAAATTTAATTTACAATAATTAAATAAATTTTGATATTTTTATCATTTTAAATATATATTATTTAAATTTATAATTAATTAAATGAATAAATAATTAGTTTATATAATTATTATATGTAAAGTAGCATTTTATGTTAATTTATATATTTATTATAGATAATATTTTTTTATCTTAGAATAAATTTGAAATTTGGATTCATAAATATTACGATATTAAACTTTTTTTACTTTTAGGATTTTTACTCCATAACATATAAAGTTTTGACATTAGTAACTTAGTAAGGCAACATATTATGATGTGTCAATTTTAATTCGAGTTATTGATAATCAATTTTTTTTAAAGAAAATTATATTTAATTTTTTATAACGAGATTAAGTTGTTCAATAATTGAGAATTTATATAAAATCAATATATAATTTATTCTTAAATTATATAAAATAAATATATTTATCTAATAATTATTATATAAATTAAAAAAAATACCGAAACCATACCGGCACGGCACGATACGATACCGAAACCGTATCGTTCCGGTCTGAAACGAAACCTCGCACGGGTTGAGATTTAAACCTTGCTATATATATATATATATATATATATATATATATATATATATATATATATATATATATATATATATAGCCAAAGGAAATTGGAGGTGAATTGGGTAAGAATTAGAGCAAATCAGACAGAAAATATCATCTTATCTCTTTCCTTTCACACCTGCTTAATTTGAAGGATTTGCAAGCAGGATTAGTTTGATTGGCAAGTTTGACCAATTGCAACCCAGAATGGATGAGTTGGATAAGGATTGGCTTTGTCTGATTTGATTTTGCTCATTTCTTGGGCATAGAAAGTGAACAATAGTAAAATGGGAAAACAATAATACAAGCCTTAAAAAAACATAAGCTAAACCTGATTGGAAATCAGTGAAAATAATAAACCTCAAGTAAAATTGGGTGATACCAGATGGGACTGATGGCTTGATGAAACCACCATGATGGCTAGTTTGAGCTTGTTAGCGTTTGGCGGTGGTAGGTCTGTTACTTGGTCTCTGCTGTGATTACGAAGGATCTTGTCTCTTGATTGCATGATGGTAGAGAGACAACATAGGAGACGAGGAAATACGAGCCACTAAATAAGGTGTTAGACAAGATATTATGGTTCTTTTGTTAGATATTTATATTTTGTATGGAATATAAATTAACATTTATTTTAATAAATATATAATAACACAATATACGTGACATAGATATTTATATTTTTATTTTGTATGAAATTAACTTTTATTTTGTATGGTTCTTTTAATTTGTATGATTCTAGTCACATACAATTAATTAACAATTCTATTATTAACTTAGCCAAATTAATATTTTTTTAATAATATATGATAATTTGTTGAGGGAAAATATTGGAATAGTTAATACATTTTAATTATTATCAATAATTTAGTTTCATATCTTGAAGTTAAAATAATTTATATTTATTTAATTAAAAAAATTAGTTATAAATTTATTTGAAATAATAATTGTTACTAATTTTAATGTCAATTAACAAATATAATTATTATAATCATACAAACATCGCTAGTACTTAATATATTAACTATTATAATATTATTATACTTTACTATTAAAATAGTACTTATAATAAATCAAATAGCATTAAAGATTGTAAATATCAGTATTTTTTTTTGTTTACTAAGAAATAATTGATTGCTTATCAATATATATTCTGAATGTTACTAGATAATATTAAAAGTATTTTAATTTGTTTTGAGAACTTTTATTTTTGCCCTAGAAAAATTATAAGAGGGGCCATAAGAGATCAAAAGTTATGAGATTCCATGAATTTCTTTCTTCTCTTTCCTAACCAATTAGGATATTCTTTGTTTTGCTTTTACGTGTTCTAGACAATTAGTTATAATAAGCATCTAATAAAAAGGGCAGCCTGATGCACGAAGCTTCGCCAGTGAACGGGATCCCAGGGATGGGTTAGACCACATTGGGTCTATCGTATGCAACCTTACCTTGCATTTTGCAAGAGGTTGTTTCTTTGACTTGAATCCATGACCTCAAGGTCACTTGACATCAACTTTTGATGTTATCATTGATAAGCATCTAATAGTGCTTTAAAAATTGATGTTATCATTAACCACATTTGGTAGTTGAGAACAATAAGAGTGAATGGAAATAACATGCGCAACTACATTCTGATGGTTGTATGAACTAGTGATTCAGATTGAAATCTGTCTATTTTTTGTTTGTAGAACCATGTAGGTATAGAAACTTCTTATATGGTTACTTCAAATTATGGTGTCTTGTAGTTCTTACATGCTATGTGGTGATCACATATGCAATTTCATTCACTTCTAAAATGCCCTTAGAATATTTCTATGATTATGAATGCACTTTGGTAATTTTTTTCCTACCTCTTTCATAGTTACTTATGAAAGATTTTTAGAATGAATGGGCTACCATCACTTTCTAAATATGGAATGTTCATGGACAAATATGACTATAGGCATAATTGGTACATTAGGAAGTCATGCATACATAAATTTCTTTGATATTGTCTAGGAAATTTTGCTTTTCCATTAGTTCAATCTATCAAAATTGTACTAGCTAGCTAATTCAATTCTCAATTTCGGTTCAGTCAAATAGTGAACAAATTAAACTAATTAAATATTAATTTCATCATCATCTTATTAATAAAAACTCATTTTTGTCAAAACCTCGTTCAACTTGTTTGAGTAGTGGAAATACAAATTTGTGGGCAAGTGGTGACCGATTCGACACAATATTCCTTTTTTGATTCATGACAAATTTCTAATTTCCGGTTGTAATTTTTAGAAAATAACATCAAGTTGTTGAAAATTGGAAAAAAACTATTTATTGCAATATTCACCTTGATCAATTCAAAAGTATCAAAAAGTCAATTCTAAATGTTATTCTATATATCTTTTCAACTTTTCAATTCTAATTTTTGAGGGTTTAAATTTCATTCTGACTTGGGGTTTCAATTCCTAGTTGGAACAAGATGTGCTCATTGTGTTGGGTGTTGATGGTTGTGCTGAGCCCCAACCGTAGAGTAGGTAGTGGAGAAGAAAGATGCAATGGAGTTATTTTGTAACGTGGAAACCCTAATGGATAGATCAAAAACCTTGTGGAAGTCATCAACTTACTGAAGTCAGTCTTGTGAAAGTCATCACGTTCTTCAAAAGTCATTGCATCTCTTCACATAAGTCATCGGCTCGCCATGCCACCTTTTAGAAGCCCTTTGTATCGTTGTGTTGCTTTTACGGAAGTTATTTTGTTGCCTTTTGAAAATCGTTGGCTCATGAGTTGCCTTGCTACAACCCTCCACCTCGCGGAAACTCTTGTAGTGGTCATGTCGCTAATCCTCTCATAAACCCTCGAGTTGTTTTCATTCATCTCGAAGAGTTTTGCTGGTTGATAGGCAAAACAAGATGGTTAGCTTGTGTTGACTAGCATTGAGCATTTGTCATAGTTTAATGCTAGCTGAGTACCTAACGCAACCCTCCTACTTTATCTGGGCTTGGGACTTACCATGTCGTCATGGGCGGAGTTAACCATGCTATTTTGTGTTGACTAGCACAAAATCATATTTTATACCATGCATAATGTTTTCAATATTAGGATCCATTTAAATGCTTGACTTTATCAAGGTATTTTGTGTATTTGTGCACTTGACATGCCACTTAGTAGTACTCAGTACTTGCAATAACTTATTAGTCGTCTTTTGATTTCTAGTGATGTAGTGTGGCATCCTTACCATTTAAAATTTCACTTGGTAGAGGCAAGTGACTTGTTATCGCCTTCCTAATGATTTTTGCATTGCTTTTAAGCTGCATGGAATGATCCAAAATTCATTGATCAATGTGAATTTTCCTGTCCTCTATACTTTTTTTGGTAATGTTGATGGCAGTGGATCAACTGTAGTTAGATTTCATCTGCCAACAAGTTGACGTTTAGTATAGTTTTATATGTTTTAACCTGTCATATGTTAATGTTCTTCATTCCAATTTCATGGCTTAACAAGTCATCTTGTATGTATATATTTTTTACTTGGCTTGTAGATAAAATTTAGTTAGACGTGCCTTGTCTTGTATTGTTGATATTGTTATATATTCTCCTCGTCATGTTATATTTTAATATCTCTGTGAATTGAGATCTTTCTTTGTAACTTGATAATTCTGTATTATCAACAGGTTTGGCTCTTATAACAATAAATGAAGCCTTTCTTTGGACTGATGGACGATATTTCTTGCAAGCAACACAACAATTGAGTATTAGATGGAAACTTATGCGAATTGGAGAAGACCCAACTGTTGAAAATTGGATTGCTGAAGTAAGACATTGCATTTTTGAGTACATTTATATTTATTGCCCCAGATTTGTCTTCTATAACTTGTGTCATTAGTCAATGACTAACAAGCAGTTGCTACAGCATCTATGTTTGTCATCAAACCAAGACATGTGGCATCATGCATCTCACACACACGTATCCAAGTAAACTCCGGTTTAGGATTTGTTTTCTGAAAATTTTCCCAATTCTCCCTTTCCATTAAAAAAAATGTATTTGTTCATAATAGTGTTTTAAGTTTAATTAAAAGAAACTATACCTAATTTTTCTTGTTTATGAAAAGTATATATTTTTTTAAAAATCTGATTATAGTTACCTTTTTGTCATTCACATATAGTTTTTCCTTAACGAGAAGAAAATTGAAGAATTGTAGAAGTAAATTTCAAAAAGGATTATCCATCATCATTAATCATAAAAAAATAATGTGATTGCCCCATTGGTGGTTGTGCATTGTGCATCGGTAAAGCACTTAGAGGAGTAATAAGTGAATAGGGGTTCGAATCCCAAATGTAACAAATATCGTGGAGGTCGGCTTCTAAGGATGCATAAATTGTGCCTCAGATTTACCTAGTAGGCGAACTTGGGGGAAGGCCGTCTCTAGGATTAGTTGGGTGAAGTCCGGACACTTGGATAATAATAAAAAAATAATGTAATTGTAAAGTGCTTTAATAGTGTTTTACTTGTCAGTTGATGTAATTTGTATGATGATTCTCAATGTTTAATTCTGTTTCCCTTTGATGGCGGTATCAACATGTTATCAGAACCTGCCAAACAATGCTGCTATTGGAACAGATCCATGGTGTGTCTCTGCAGAAACATCTCAGAGATGGGAGCTGGCTTTCTTGAAGAAGAATCAAAAGTTAATTCAGTTATCCACTAATATGGTGGATTTAGTATGGAAGGACCGTCCTCCTGCTGAAATTCGACCTATTAACATATACCCTTTGGAATTTGCTGGTTGTACCGTAGTAGATAAATTAAAAAATCTGAGAGAAAAGCTATTACACGAAAAATCTTTTGGTATTATCATCACTGCCCTTGATGAGGTATTTTCCTTCTGCACTTCTATTCCTCCATAGTTAATACCTTTTGAGTGCCTACTGTGTAGTGCTCTTGTAGCTGCTGTGACTATTTACCTATTCTTGACGATGACAGTCTTTTCTTTTTTCTCGTCGTTTGGAAAGATCAGGTTGCTTGGTTATACAATATTCGTGGTAGTGATGTCGATTACTCTCCAGTTGTTCATGCATATGCTGTTGTAACTTTGGACTCGGCGTTCTTTTATGTAGACAAGAGAAAAGTATCTTCAGAGGTCAGAGATCCTTTAGTTTTATTATAATAGCGTCACTCAATTCCTATGTGCAGTTTCGAGATTTAACCGTTTCTTTCCCTTAAGTTGATAAACCAGTCAACATTCATATACATTATAGATGCATGCTGACATCACACAGCAAAAACATTAGTGTGACTTGGTAACATTCTGCAGGGTATATAAGTGTTCCTGGAGTCATGTTTTCTTTTGAGTAACTTTGTATTTTTAAATTAATTTTGTTTGCTAATTTGATTATCATTTTCGGACCACTTGTTCAAAGGTAATATTATCTCATTTGGGTATCATTAACTTTTATCTTTTCTAACAGGATATTTTCTAACAGTAACAAATGTTCAGATTGAGAATAAATCACATAAAAATGGTTTAATTATTTATTTAATATGGATCTGAGAATTACCCTGTCTCTTTTCATATGTTTGATGGATAATCTAAACCCAGAAATTTGGGTTTGGTGCATCATTTTTTTCCATTTAAAGTTTAGCTTGTGCTTTTGACCGTTGGTGATTGTGATCCAATTCAACTTGTGAACACATCTTTAAAGGACATGTTGGAAGCAAGGAACGTAATACGATTCCGTACCGTCTGGCACGAACGGTTTTTTGCCGTTCCATAGGATTTACCGAAACCGGCATAGTAAGGGCCATGGTTTCGCGGGCGCACACCGCGACAGAGGGAATTGCGTGCATTGCGCGTGACAGAAGGATGCTTCAGTCATCTCGCGGGACGCCTCTAATGTCGACGGAAGGGTCGCAAGCGTCCCAGAGGTGCCTCCGACCCTATTCGCAAAAATGCGATCTGAAGATGACGTCATAGATATTGCCAGAGGTGTCGCGGGATGCCTCCGGAGCCCCTAGAAGCGTCGCCGGACTTCGGCGTCGCATGTCCGTTGTCCTGTAGCGACGGCTAAATGAAAATAAATCAAATTATTTAATTAAATCCAACATTTTCTCACTTAAATGGTATATTTCAAATGGGCTTTTATAAATCCTAATTAAATTACCCTAATAAAATATATAAAAATATATTTAAAATTAAAAAATTAAATAAATTTTATTAATTAATATTCAGAAATTATTTTTATTGTTTAAAATATTATTTTAAAAATCTAAAGAATTTCTAATAATTAAATTTATATTCTGATATTTTTTATTATTTAATTGATATTCTAATATTTTTTTATCATTTTAAATTTATATTATTTAAATTAATAATTAATTAAATAAATAAATAGTTAATTTATATTATTATTATATATAAAACAACATTTTCATATTGATTTATATAATCATGATTATTTAATCTGGACATTGGAAAATTATAGAGTTGACTAACTCCTAGGTAGAATGTTACAACAATCAATGTTTTCATTTAATTCACGTTACTCCTTTTGGTATTAATAAGGTAACATATTATGATGTATCAATTTTAATTCAAATTATTGAGAAAACAATTATATTTAAATACAAATATATTTAATTATTTTTTTAACAATATTAAGTTGTTCAATAATGGAGAATTTATATAAAATCAATATACAACTTATTTTTAAATTATACATAATAACCATATTTATCTGATAATTACTATATATAAATAAAAAAATTCTAAAACCGTATCGGAATGACACAATATGATACTGAAATCGTATCGTTCCGGTCTGCGAACAAAACCTCGGCACGGGTCGAGATTTTAAACCTTGGTTGGAGGCCTCACGAATCTAAATATCTTTTGGCATCACCATCCATATAATTGTAGGGATCTATGGGCAAACAATATTTAAAATTCGCAGCGGAAATAATATCCCTCGAGCGATCCATGCGAAAGAAAACTCATACAAAGTGAATTTACAAAAACCCTATCTTATAGGTATACCTTTGGTGCGTGCCCTTCGCTTTTCCCGCTTATCCGAGGTATGTCGGATCTCTTGCACGTTCAAGTGTTCGTGCCTCTATTCGTATCCACACGAACACGATCTTTGCCTCGGAGAGGAACTGCCTTAGTTGTGCTAGCAACTTGGGATGGTTCACAAAGCACAAGAACCTCTATTAGGGAGTTTTGGACAAGGAGGAAGAAAGAAGAAGAAAAAAAGTACACTCTAGCCTTTGTCAAGAGGGGGTATTTATACTCATCTAATGAATACCAAGGGTCTTTGTCCCTTGAGCTCCTCTCATCTTAATGCTAATAAAACCCAATGAATACCAAGCCTTTTGGTATACCTTGAGACTCTTAATATCCTATTCATCTAATGAATAGAATGCCTCTTAGCCTTCCTCTTAAATAATTTTTATTAAACCATTTAATGAATATTATTCATAATTAAGTGGTTGAGTCTAATCTAGATGAGTCTAACTCAAATTAGACTCAATCCCATAATCCAATTGGATTCACTTGAGTCTAACTCAATTAATCCAATTCGGATCAAATTTTAGTTAAACTAAGATCAATTAATCTCCGAAGCATCGTGCCCTTAGTGTATGACCCAATAGGTTCTCGTAACGTTGGTAATGTGTCTAAACCACTTTAGACACATAAGCAATGAGCGACATCTAGCAATGCATCATTGCTACCCAAGTGACGAGAAAGTCGAGATCCGACTTAATCTCCGTGACTATGATAATGTATGACCTTGTCCTTCTATCCTTGATATCTAGATTGACCAATGAGGCATAGACCGTGTCATTTTCGATCAATTTTTGTGTTTTTTGATCCCCGAGTAGACTCACTCAAACAAATGAGCTCAATATCTCATATTGACTCATTTGAGCTTAACCATGCGTTTTAGTGGTTTTACTCGATCAAAGGGCCCACAGATATAACTCTCGTCATATGGGAGGGATAGATCCCATCTACATCGCTCACATCCCTTTGCATAATTTATTACATACCTAATGATCGCCTTTATAGTCCACCCTGTTACGGGTGACGTTTGACGATACCAAAGTATATAACTCCTTATGTAGGGAACCCGTAGTGACTTCAGGTCTAAGGACTATTCCTACTAATAGTCACATGAGAAAGTTTATGACACTTATATGACAATTTATGAAACTTTCTCATGACGGATCAATTCAGTACACTCTCTCTAATGTATACCTATGTGTCAACTTGATATCACATATCCATGACTTGTGAGCTTAAGTGATCAATTAACCTACATGCTAGTCTCTATGCATTAATATTGTCCTTGAATATTAATGCTTGACTAGGAATGGTTTAGTATAGTGTTCTCTACATTATCTCACTATCGATTCAACCAATCGATATGATGTAGATAAGAACCTACTACCCAAGGACATTATTATATTTAGTTATTTGGCACAAATATAAAGTAAGTATAATAACCAAACATGCTTTTATTAATGATAGAATATGATACAAAAAGTCCCTAGTCAATCATTACATAAATAATTCTAGGGCTCCTACTAACAATCTCCCACTAGCACTAGTGCCAATCACTGTAATATCTAATACCCAGTGACCTAGTGTGACCATCATGCTTCTTCTGTGCCAAAGCCTTGGTCAAAGGATTCGCGATGTTAGCATCAGTGGATACTTTGCATATCCTCACATCTCCTCTATCCATGATCTCTCGAATGAGATGGAAGCGCCGTAGTATGTGTTTGGTCCGCTGATGAGAGCGAGGTTCTTTTGCCTGTGCAATAGCTCCATTATTGTCACAATAGAGGTCTATCGGGTCTGATATGCTAGGAACCACACCAAACTCTGTAATAAATTTTCGGATCCAAACAACCTCTTTTGTTGCGTCAGACGCAGCAATATACTCGGCCTCTGTTGTAGAATCTGCGACTATGTCCTGCTTTGAACTCTTCCAGCTCACAGCGCGACCATTCAAGCAAAATACATACCCTGACTGCGATCTGAACTCATCCCTGTCAGTTTGGAAGCTTGCATCACTGTAACCCTATACAGCTAGCTCCTTATTGCCTCCAAATATCAAGAAATATTCTTTCATCCTTCGTAAGTACTTAAGAATATTCTTGACAGCTGTCCAGTGACTTTCACCTGGATCTGACTGGTATCTGCTCGTCCATGTTCAAAGCATACGAGACATCTGGACGAGTACAAAGCATGACGTACATGATAGATCCTATAGCGGATGCATAAGGAATCTGATCCATGCGGTCTCTCCTCCTTAGAAGAGGGGCATTGAGTCTTCAAAAGACTCACACCATGTGACATCGACAGAAATCCCTTCTTGGAATTCTGCATGACAAAACGATTAAACACCGTGTCAATATATGTACTCTGACTTAAGCCAAGCAATCTCTTAGATCTATCTCTATAGATCTTGATGCCTAGGATATAGGCTGCTTCACCTAAGTCTTTCATTGAAAAACAATTCCCTAGCCACGTCTTCATAGACTGTAGTGAAGGGATATCATTTCCAATGAGGAGTATGTCATCCACATACAAAATTAGGAAGATAACTGTGCTTCCACTAACCCTCTTGTAGACACAGGGTTCATCTTCATTCTTGATGAAACCAAACGCTTTGATTGCATCATCGAATCAAAGATTCCAGCTTCGAGAAGCTTGCTTTAGCTCATAAATGGACCTTTGCAACTTACATACCTTTCCAACATGCTCTGGATCTACAAAACCTTCAGTTTGTGTTATGTACACATCCTCGAGTAGATTCCTATTTAGGAATGCGGTTTTGACATCCATCTGTCAGATCTCGTAATCATAGTAAGCTGCAATAGCAAGCATGATCCGAATAGACTTAAACATTGCAATTGGTGAAATGTTTCATCATAGTCGATACTATGAATCTGCTTGAAACCTTTAGCTACCAACCGCCCTTTATAGGTATGCATAAGACCATCCATGCCAGTCTTTCTTTTAAAGACCCACTTACACCCAATGGGTTTAATCCCCTCAGGTGGATCAACTAAAGTCCATACTTGGTTAGTGTACATGGATTCCATTTCGACCTCATGACCTCTAGCCATTTCTCAAAATTTGGGCTCATCACTGCTTCTTGATAGGATGTAGGCTCGTTTAACTCAACAAGCATAACGTCATCATGGTCAGACAAGAGAAATGAATATCTCTCAGGTTGACGACGTATCCTATCAGATCTGCGAAGAGGTTGTTACTTGAACAGGTTGTTGCTCCACAACTTCTTGTGCAACAATCTCATGATCCACAACATCTTGTGGTGATGTCCATCAAGACCTCCGTACTATCTGCATCTTGAACTTCCTCAAGATGGATTTTACTCTCACTATTTCTTCTAGAAATAAACTCTTTTTCTAGAAAAACACCATTTCTAGTGACAAATACTTTGCCTAGAGTTGGATTGTAGAGCTAATATCCCTTCGTTTCCTTGGGATATCCTATAAAATAGCACTTATCAGATTTGGGTCCTAGTTTATCTGAAACTTGACATCGAACGTAAGCCTCACAACCCCAAATCCTCATAAAAGACATCGTGGGCCTCTTTCCAGTCCATATCGTATATGATGTCTTTATGACGACCTTTGATGGAGCTCGGTTAAGTGTGAAAAGAGCCGTCTCTAGAGCGAATCCCCAGAAGGAAGTAGGAAGATCTGTTTGACTCATCATCGATCGTACCATATCTAATAGAGTACGATTTCTTCGCTCGAACACCATTCCACTGTGGTGTTCCAGGTGGAGTGAGTTGGGATATGATCCCACACTCAGCTAGATGGTCACGAAACTCTTGGCTAAGGTATTCACCATCTCGATCTGATCGAAGCATCTTAATATTCTTACCAAGTTGGTTTTGTACTTCAGTTTTGAATTCTTTGAATTTTCCAAAGGATTCCGACTTGTGTTTCATGAGATACACGTAGTCATATCTACTGACATCATCAGTGAAAGTGATGAAGTACTGATAGCCTCCTCTAGTTGTGACATTGAAAGGGCCACATACATCAGTATGTATAGTCCTTAGAAGTCTGTCGCTCTTTAGCCGTGTCCACTAAATGGAGTCTTGGTCATCTTGCCTAGAAGACAAGATTCACATGTCTCATATGATTCAAAATCAAATGAGTCCAGTAATCCATCCTTATGGAGCTGGGATATGTAACTCTCATTTATATGACCTAAACGACAATGCTAGAGATACGTTTGGTTCAAATCATTTGGTTTAACCGTTTGGTATTTATATTATAGATTGGGTTCTCTAAGTCTAGAACATAGAGTCTATTCATAAGTGTGCACTACAATAGAACATGTCATTTAACATTATAGAACAACATTTGTCCTTTATGATAAATGAAAAGCCTTTTTTATCCAAACAAGATACAGAAATTATGTTCTTAGTTAGTGCAAGTACATAAAAGCACTTCTCTAGTTCTAAGATAAGCCCAGTGGGCAAATACAAGGAATATGTTCCTACAGCTATAGCAGAACTCTTGCGTCGTTGCCTACTCATAGGTCCACTTCGCCCTTTGTCAACGATCAAGCTCTTCGAAGGCCCTACACATTAGTACAAATGTGAGATGCACAATCGGTATTTAATACCGAAGAAGAAGAAATAAATAGATTGACTTCTATAACAAAAATACCTAAGGCAAAAGTCTTACTTCTTTTCCTTTTTACTTCCTCTAGGTAGATTTTGCAATTCCGCTTCCAATGTTCGGTCTCACTATAGTGGAAGCAGGTCCCTTCCTTAGACACCCCGCCTTTGGCCTTCAGTGCAGTAGAGTTGGCCTTGCCTTTGGCTTGGGTCTTACCCTTGCCCTTATGCTTCCATTTGCCTTTACCCTTCTGTACCATTAGTATATTACTGGTCTTGGTTTTCTTGAGATTGAGTGCAGCAGTTCTCAACATGCTGAGCATCTCAGGTAATGGCTTGTCAATTTCATTCATGTTATAATTCATGACAAATTGACTGTACCCTTCCGGCAACGATTGCAGGAAAAGGTCCGTGGCCAATTCTTGGCCTAGTGGAAATCCCAATCTTTCAAGGTTTTCGATATACCCGATCATCTTGAGTACGTGAGTTCCTACCGGAGTTCCTTCTTGCATCTTGCATGCAAATAGGGCCTTAGACACCTCAAACTGCTCGTGCCTAGCTTGCCCTTGATATAGTTGTTTTAGGTGCTCAACCATATCATGTGCATCCATGTTCTCATGTTGCTTCTGAAGCTCAGAGTTCATGGTGGCAAGCATGAGGCATGATACATCGAGTCCATCATCTTGATGCTTCTTGTAAGCATCTTTTTCCGCACGAGTAGTGGTAGTGTCGGGTGCTTCTGGAAGAGGTTGCTCTAGGACGTACAACTTTCTTTCTTGCTTAAGGATGATCCTCAAGTTTCTGTACCAGTCCAGGAAATTTGCTCCGTTGAGCTTGTCCTTCTCAAGGATGGATCGCAGAGAGAGAGTTTTTGACGTGTTAGATGACAAGGTGATCTACAACAGTAAAACATACAGAAATAAATATCATATCTAGATCATTTAATTAGGTCTTTAATTAAATGATACTCCCACTGAATCGTAAGCTTTGATAGTGGCTAGTCATGGATGTAGGCAAACTCAATTTACCTATACTACTAGCTCCAAACCAAAAAGCGACCATATTCATGTGGGACAAGATCCATATTATATCTCATCTTGAGTTAGCTTTGGCTAATTGCCCAAGACTTGTATAATTAGATAGGTAATATTTTACCAATTACATTTTATACAACTCTTGAAAGAAAGGGTCAAGATCCACATTACACATCATCTTGAGTTAACTTTGGCTAATCACCCAAGACTTAGTATAATTGTTCCCTTACCCAATTTTCCCAACTTTTGGGATATGTCTCTAAGTTTCTCAATCCAATTGAGGTGACTTAATTAAGTCTCACCCAAAGTTCGATAGCGGGACATCACAATTATCCTCTCGCACTCTACCAAGATAAAATGTGTCGCTTTGCTTTGGCAAACCCAACAACAAATGATCGAGGTAGTTTATGAGTACCAAACTTTGGTAGACATATCGAGTTGACTTAATTAAGATAAATATTTATCTAATCATGCATCACATACATACATTGCATATATCAACATATAAGCGATAAATGTGACATGGTTATGGCCCGTATGCTACGATTTTCTCAAGCCAATGAGAAAATCGATGGTCAACCTAGGGATAACAACTTCTCCAAATGCATCCTTCGGTCATCATGTATCACACATCCTTCTTGTAACTTCATCCTTCAATGGGTATTCCACTCCTCATTTTGTACATTACAAATTTGGAAAATTCGAGTTACATTCGAGTCTAAATCTATTTTATAACTAGAAAAATAGAGATAAGACACGACACGCAGGCCGTATTATGAATTACATTACAACATGCACATACATACATCCAATTATATTGGGGTTAAGGCCATAACCATGCACCATGTCATCAATCAGACACAATAGATTTAGGACATCAATTTTTATTATGATTGTAAAAATGCTCATGAGCCGAAACCAAATGTTATAAAATTTGTTAAGTACAATCTGTCCATAGCACACTTTCATATTCATATGATAATGCTATGGACATTTAGTTTGATCAACACAAACTTTTGTATCTCAACAAATGCTCATACATTATACAATCCACAACAAAATTATGTCCTACTTCTATATCACATATAAAAGTTTTTTCTAAACTTTGTATGATCTTTCGCAAGTGGCTCTGATACCACTGTAGGGATCTATGAGCATAAAATATTTAAAATTCGCAGCGGAAATAAGATCCCTCGAGCGATCCATGCGAAAGAAAACTCATACAAAGTGAATTTACAAAAACCCGATCGTATAGGTATATCTTTGGTGCGTGCCCTTCGCTTTTCCCGCTTATCCGAGGTATGCCGGATCTCTTGCACGTTCAAGTGTTCGTGCCTCTATTCGTATCCACATGAACACGATCTTTGCCTCGGAGAGGAACCACCTTAGTTGTGCTAGCAACTTGGGATGGTTCACAAAGCACAAGAACCTCTATCAGGGAGTTTTGGACAAGGAGGAAGAAAGAAGAAGAAAAAAAGTACACTCTCTAGCCTTTGACAAGAGGGGGTATTTATACTCATCTAATGAATACCAAGGGTCTTTGTCCCTTGAGCTCCTTTCATCTTAATGCTAATAAAACCCAATGAATATCAAGTCTTTTGGTATCCCTTGAGACTCTTAATATCCTATTCATCTAATGAATAGAATGCCTCTTAGCCTTCCTCTTAAATAATTTTTATTAAACCATTTAATGAATATTATTCATAATTAAGTGGTTGAGTCTAATCTAGATGAGTCTAACTCAAATTAGACTCAATCCTATAATCCAATTGGATTCACTTGAGTCTAACTCAATTAATTTAATTCGGATCAAATCTTATCAAATTAAGGTCAATTAATCTCCGAAGCATCGTGTCCTTAGTGTGTGACCCAATAGGTTCTCGTAACGTTGACAATGTGTCTAAACCACTTTAGACACAAGCAATGAGCGACATCTAGCAATGCATCATTGCTACCCAAATGACGAGAAAGTCGAGATCCGACTTAACCTCCGTGACTATGATAATGTATGACCTTGTCCTTCTATCCTTGATATCTAGATTGACCAATAAGGCATAGACCGTGTCATCTTCGATCAATTTTTGTGTTTCTTGATCCCCGAGTAGACTCACTCAAACAAATGAGCTCAATATCTCATATTAACTCATTTGAGCTTGACCATGCGTTTTAGTGGTCCTACTCGATCAAGGGGCCCACAGATATCACTCCCGTCATATGGGAGGTATAGATCCCATCTACATCATTCACATCCCTCTGCATAATTTATTACATACCCAGTGATCGCCTTTATAGTCCACCCTGTTACGGGTGACGTTTGACGATACCAAAGTATATAACTCTTTATGTAGGGACTCGTAGTAATTTCAGGTCTAAGGACTATTCCTACTAATAGTCACATGAGAAAGTTTATGACACTCATATGACAATCTATGAAAATTTCTTATGGCGGGTTAATTCAGTACACATTCTCTAATGTATACCTATGTGTCAACTTGATATCACATATCCATGACTTGTGAGTTCAAGTCATCAATTGACTTACATGCTAGTCTCCATGCATTAATATTGTCCTTGAATATTAATGTTTGACTAGGAATGATTTAGTATAGTGTTCTCTACATAATCTCACTATCGATTCAACCAATCGATATGATGTAAATATGAATCTACTACCAAGGATATTATTATACTTAGTTATTTGGCACAAATATAAAGTAAGTATAATAACCAAACATGCCTTTATTAATGATAGAATATGATACAAAAAGTCCCTAGTCAATTATCACATAATTGACTCTAGGGTTCCTACTAACAATAATAACAGCTTTGGGTAGTGTACAAACAATAATTGAGAAAAATTTTGAAGTGGAGAGTTAAACCTAAAGTCAAATCAAACCCTTCTAGTCCGTTAACACACCTTTTTTCATGTTGCTTTTAACCAGGAGTATTAAAAGAACTTACTTATGCACATGTCTCCTTTGTTGTATGTTGTAATAGCATGTTTCCTTGCATCCAAATGACATCATTAATTGTTTTCCTTTTCTGTTGTCTATTACAGGTACTTCAGTATATGTTAGAAAATGGAATTAATGTGCGGGATTATGACATTGTTGCCTCTGATGTAAGTTTACTTGCATCTGAACAATTAGCAAGTTTATCCGGAGCTAAACCCCATGAAACTAGCAGAGATGCTAGTAATGTTCAAGCAAAGGGTGACAATGCCGAGGAACAGATGAAAGCAAATGTCATATGGATTGATCATTTCTCCTGCAACCTTGCTCTTTTCTCAAAATTGTATCCTAATCAAGTTTTAATGCAGCAATCACCTTTGGCACTGGCAAAAGCTGTTAAGGTAATTTTATTAAGATTACTTAGTGTGAATAGTTTAAAGCCCTGAACTTTAGATTGGGAGGATTGCCTTAGTTCATATAAATTTTAAATGACAAATCTGCCAATTAGTTGCCTACTTTTTCATTTAAATTTTGTGACAATTAAATGTTCAGAAACTTAAATGAGTTTTTGTTTTTTTTTATTGAATTTGAATTTTGTTGTCATGGCTGATGATGAATTTTTCTTCTTTTTTAAATGTAAATTGAACTATGCAAAACTTGTGGCACAGAAAGGTTCACTACCTACAGCTAGGAAAGTGAAAGTAAACTTCAAATATGATACCTGTTCACATTGTTTGCTCTCTAGTTTTATATTGCAAATAAGGCTTTCATTTGTCAATTTTCTTGTTTACTGGTCATGATATCAAAAGTTATACTTTGTGGAATTGATAATGCAACTGCATAAGTCATGCTTCAACAAGCCATTATCTCATAGAAGTAAGCTCTTTTGGTGTACGTGATACTCACCTAATTACCTAAGAATAAATGTATCGAGATTCCAAATGAACCATAGGACCTTTGCTTTCATTACATCAGTGTGGATTACCTTGAGAAATAGCAATAGTGCTTTTTCAATTTTTGCAAAAGGTCATACACTAATCCCGAGCACCCCACACGGCCGACTTCACAACCATTTGTAGAGAGATATATCAAGAAATCAAACATGCCACCGCATGGGTGGGTATTTTTCCTTGGCTTCATCGGGAATTGACCCTTGACCATATTGCAAATCTACCATGTGGTGACCAACTTGACAATGCCTTAGGGGTGCAATAGAGCTTTTACAAACATTTATATACATGGTCTAATCAGACAACATGTTGCTCCTAACATAGGAATTGTTAAAAGTAAAATTTGGGAAAAAGAACCATTGTATGGGAAATGTTTCAAGAAGTTATGATAGTCCTATGATTCAAAAAGTTGATAATCATAATAATTACTATAGGTATATCAGGGGAAAAAACCTCATTTTTCTAGTTCCTATGATTCACTTGGAGCTTATCAACAGAAAAGAATTGGTTTAGATAGTCCTTTGTGGCTCCGATGGAGACGAGATCAACATGTCATTGTTTCAGGAGAAGTTCCCATCGAAGTTCAATATGAATCTTTAGGTATTTATCATGAGATTTATGGACACTATCTAATAGTAGGAAGTATAACAAAAGAAATCCGTTCTATATACGTTCGAACTACTCTCATATTTCTTTTTATAGAGAATTAGAAGAAGTCATACAGTTTTTGTCAAGCCTACTCATATGCTATCTAATCTAATTTCTTAGATTGGGCGATATTTGTGCTTAGTGCCTTGTGTAATTTAGGACTCCCTAATTTCACTGATATTCTAATTTCTAAATTCTGTGTGAATCAAGATTGAGGAAAGTTTTCGAATCATTAACTTGGGTCTCCTACTTAGCAGAAGAAATATAAGAGAAGAGGTACCATTAACTTGGGTCCATTGTTGAATCCTACTTAGCAGAAGAAATATAAGAGAAGAGGTACTTAGGGCAGAACTGGCTGATCTAGTCTTTCACAATAAAGTGACAAATGGAACTAGTATGACTTATTAACAGGTTAGTTGATCAATTTGGAATGGCTTATACATCACACCCCAAAAGAAGCGAGTTACGGCTGAGCTAAGCTTGGATATGGAAGTCTTCTTTGGTTTCTCGACGGTGAAGTAGGACCAAGCTCATTAGCTTATTATCCTAGGTTGGATTAAGTTAGTTGATAGGATCTCCTTTTTTATGTCATGTTCCTCTCATGTGGCGACATGAGAACGTAAACAGGAAAGAGAGGGATGAGTTTTTCTTGCTTTTGGCATAGCGGGCCTCCCAGTGAGAGGCCCACACAATGGGCTATTAGCTCGGCGGTAGAGTGCACCCCTGATAATTGCGTTGTTGTGCTTGGGCTATGAGGACTCTCAGTCTCAGCCACATGGATAGTTCAATATGCTCATTAGCGCCTGACCTAGAGATGTGGATCATCCAAGGCACATTAGCATGCCGTACTCCGCCGGTTTGAATCGGTCCGATTCAGGTGAATCCAATATACATCTAATATTTTATTCACTCGTTGGATCTGGGAGGTCCGGGGGGACCACCTGACTCCTCTCTTCTTGAGAATACATACATCCCTTATCAATGTATAGAAGCTATCTCTCGAGCACAAGTTTAGGTTCAACCTATAGGAAAATGGAGCACCTAAGAACGGATTTTCACATACCAAGAACTATGAGATCACCCCTTTCAATTCGGAGTGACGGAGGGATAGTACACATCGGAGTGACGGAGGGATAGTACAATTCAAGCCTTTTTAATGCTTTTCTAGGTCTAGAGAAAGCAACAATTAATAGGATTTCCCTAATCCTCAATTCTTGTAATGAAGAACGTAAAATTCTTTTTCCTTTCCGCAGGGACCAGAAGATTGGATTTAGCCATAAGAAGAATGCTTGGTATAAATAACTTAAGTTTGGGTCTTCAGCCCCCTGGTCACTACAAGCGCCACCTTGATTAGTGCAATGAGATGTGTCTATTTATCTCTCTCTTGACTCGAAATGGGAGCAAGTTTGAAAAAGGATCCTAGAGTGTTAGGGTTGGGTTGAGTGGGTCTCTTAATGCTTTCTTTTTTCTTCTCATCGGAGTTAATTTCACAAAGATTGTCATGGTAGGGAGAAGGGAACAGGCACACTTGAAGAGCGTAGTACAACGTAGACTTGTATGCTGCGTTCGGGAAGGATGAATCGCTCCCCAAAAAGAAACTATTGAATCACTTTCAATTGGTTGGATCATATATGCGATGATTTACTTCACGGGCGAGGTCGGTTTAAGTCTAGGATGGCCCAGCCATGCCAGGGAAAAGAATATAAGAAGTGTTTGACTCTTTCATGCATACTCCACTTGGTTGGGGGATATAACTCAGATTCTAGAGCTCTGCTTTTGCAATTGGGTTGTTGCGATTATGGGTTGGATATCTAATTGTTCAGGTGGTAATGATAGTATCTTTTACCTAAATCGGTTACTCACTTTTTCTAAGTAATAGAGGGAAGAGGACCGAAACATGCCACTGAAAGATTCTACTGAGACAAAATGATGGGCTGTCAAGAACGTAGAGGAGGCAAGTGGGTAGTTGGTCAAATTTAGTATGGATCATACATAGACTATAGTTGGAGTCGGCCTTTCCCCCAGGGTTCCCTCATTTGGGATCTTTGGGGAAGAGGATCAAGTTGGCCCTTGCGAATAGCTTGATGCACTATCTGCCTTTAACCCTTTAAGTGAAATGTGGCAAAAGGAAAGAAAATCCATGGACCAACCTCGTTGTCTCCATTCTGTAAGAACTATGAGATCACCCCAAGGATGCCTTCGGCATCTAGGGGTCATAGATCGACCATAGACCCTGTTTAATAAGTGGAACCCATTAGTTGTTCACTCCCCAGTTGGGTAGTAGGTCGGAGAAGGTCAATCATTCGTTCTTAAAACTAGCATTCTTAAGACCAAAGAGTTAGACGGAAAAAGGGGGAGAGCTCTCCGTCCTGTAGCTGAATTCTCCAGAATCACAAAAATCCTTAGAATGAGATTCCAACTCAGCACCTTTTGAGATTTTGAGAAGAGTTGCTCTTTAGAGAGCATAGTATGATGAAAATTGTGTTTTTTTTTTGGGAGGGAGGGAGGGGGGGTTATTGTCTATCGTTGGCCTCCATGGTAGAATCAGTCGGGGCAGCCTAAGAGGCGGTGGTTTACCCTATGGCGGATGCCAGCGGTTTGAGTTTGCTCATCTCCAGCCTGTGAACTTAGCTGATACTATGATAGCACCCAATTTTTCCAATTCGACAGTTTGATCTATGATTTATCATTCATGGATGTTGATAATATTCTTCTATTTAGCAACACCTTATGATGACATAGCCTTAAGGTTAATGGCGAGGTTCAAACGAGGAAAGACTTGCGGTGGATACCTAAGCGTAGCAAGCGACAAAATGCTTTGGGGGGTTGAAAATAAGCATTGATCCGGAGATTTCTGAGTAGGTCAACCTTTCGAAGTTCTGCTGAATCCATGGGCAGCAAGAGACAACCTGACGAACTGAAACACCTTAGTAGCCAGAGGAAAAGAAGCAAAAGCGATTCTTGTAGTAGTGGCGAGTGAAATGGGAGCAGCCTAAACCGTGAAAACAGGGTTGTGGGAGAGCAATACAAATGTCGCGTTGCTAGGCGAAGCGATGGATTCTAGCCAATTCCACAAGATTAAATAGGAACACAGTAATTGTTGAGCAAAACCTTGCAATTGTAAGTATACAAGGGCAAGACTTAAAAATATCCTTGATTTAATACATATTTGATTGACTTTTCCTATTATTTTCACATTGCACAAGAGGGGTGATAGCTATGCGATGGCATTCTCTTCAACTCTAATTTTGTTGGACATTACATTTCCTTATGATCCTTCACATGATTCATAAAACCCTTACCACAATAATTGCTCATTTTCTAATTCTCATTCTATGGCATGTATTGACACTTGATTGGAATGGGATGTGGCCATTGCATGTTAGTGGTGTAGGGTTATGTTATTCCTTGTGTTGGCTCTAATAAGAGTAAAGGAGAAACTTATCCAGAAGATTATTTGTAAGCTTTAAAATCTCGAGCCATACAAGTGTTTTGGTATTTGATAAGAAATATACAATTTTGGTGTTTATTTTGAAAATATTAGTATATATCAATTAGATAATTTATTTCTATCATAAGGACAATAGGGTATGAATTATTATAATATTCCACCACCTTACTAATATCAAAAGGAGTGTTGTGCATTGGATGAGAGCATGCAATATCCTTTTAAGATCAACCCTATAGTACTCTAAGAGCCAAATTAAATAATTTCTTAAGGTATATTGTACTATGATAATTTCTCTATATGCTTATCAGTGTCTCGATTCACCATTTATTGAAATCTCATCTAAACTGTATACTAACTTTTAATAGTTGTAGTGTCATGGGTAATAAAACGGACATTTTCTTTCATAACTTGCTATCTTGAGAGATTTTGTACTATAATCATTTTTCATTTAAGGTTGAACCTCTAAATTAAATTAGCAGTGTAAACATTACTAGTGGAATCGATTTTTATCGAGTCTCCTAGCTGCATCTTTCTTTATATTCCTGCTTTAGTGTCATTTGAATACCCCATCCATCATTAGAACAAAGTCCAAGATTATTAAATAAGTAAAATCATCCACACCAACACCAACTAATTATCACACCAAACATGTTAATATAACTATCACACCACCACACCAACTAGAGCCACTAATACTTATTAAATAGGAAATTATTTAATTAATACATTTACAATCAAAATATAGAATTATCTAATTAACAAATAATTAATTGATATATTATTTATTAACTATATACTTAATTAATAATACATTAATAATTAATATGTATAATATCAACTATTGATACAATATATAAATTGTATTATATAATTAATGGTATATACATGATATATAACATATATATTATATATTAATTGCTAAAAAAGTTTAAAAAATGAAAACTTATATATAATATATAATTTTATATAATATAATCAAAGGTATACTTATTGTAACACATCTTATAACATGTGCAAAACATATTATAGCTTATAACATAAACATATCTGTATATATAATGTGTATAATATATATAACATATAGTATTATATATAATACATCACTTGTAGATGAGGGATTTCATACAAGATACTTGCAAATATGTGAAGTTGTCACACACATTACTACATGTTTGCTAAATCAAATCACTAGTGAGACTTGAGACCTTTTGAAATTCCCTCCAACCACCTCATCCTCGAAATCCTCAATTAGACAATATGAGACCATGATAAATATGCATATTAATCAAGAAAGAGAGACTAATGGTGTAGGAGGGGATCGAGTCCAATGGTATAGGAGAATTCAAATAGCAGACTCCACTTAGTGAGATTAAGGCTTGATTCTTATTGTTATTGATTCCAAGGATTCTAGGTTATCATCTGTAAATCTTCTCTTGATGCTCCCAAGCCTCCAATAGCTTCAATGGAATCTGGCACACCTTCTCTCAATTTTGAATCCTTTTATAGCCCTCTTGTCTTCTCCTCTTCCCCCTTGTGGTTGGTAAAATGATTCTGATTTTCATAGGTTGAGGTCTCACAAATTTCATGTGGTTGGCGTTCGTGCTAACTAAGACAAATGAATGCAATGCCTAACCATACTTTGCAGGGATGGCATTGCTAGGGCATGGGCAACATTGGTCAGGCAAGGCGGCACTGCATTGACATGGGTGAATGCTGTTCCAACACAATTAACACTATTTTGGTACTAGCGACATTGTCCTATGATGGGTAGCATTGTTCTAGCCTGAGCAACAATGATTAAATCCTCACTTCTATGTTTCTATCCTTCAGCAAAATGGAATGTGTTGCTCGTGCTAGGTGGCATGCCAAAATTTTCAAATACCGATCAACAAGTTGATGCCATTGGATGTGTTATTGAAACTGTCACTGATAATTTCATATTGTTATTTTTTAAAAAATAATGTTTTGATTTTATTAATTTAATTGGCATCAATTTCCATATCCTTCATATTTTTACCCAAACACCTACTGGATTCATAAAATACCCTTAAGTTATCTAGAATCCTTGTGTTAATTCTGATCTATTTACTATAGTACAATCAGTTCCTGTGAAACATTTTGTTAGATTTTTGAAAGAAGTCTTACATCTTTTGCTCAACATGGTTAATAAATCTCATTTCATAGTTTCTTCCTTTTGTATTTTACTAATCTTGCAGAATGAAAACACTTATTTGGTTTCATTTCTTTCTTATGAATTCTGTTTGTAATATTCCAAATGCAGAATCCAACTGAATTGGATGGTTTAAGGAAGGCACATATTCGTGATGGTGCAGCTGTTGTCCAATATCTTGTTTGGCTGGATAATCAGGTAAGGTGCTGCGAGGTTATCTTTTATGCTTTTTTGTGCAGAAATCACTACTGTGCTACTTGAAAAAAATGATTACAAGAAAAACCTCATCCAAAATCACCCAGTCACATTGATATGAAATAACAAGATAAGAGAAAATCAATATAGTTCACCCCAATCCTCAAACTAGATAAAGAAAAAATAAATATAAAACAAATAGTGGTTCTTATGGTGCTTCATTCTGCGTACCTCATTCTGGTTCTTATGGTGCTTAAAGGGAGTTCATCCCAAAATGTTGAAACTTGAAACAAACACTTGATGGTGATGATGATAGTGATTAGTCCAGGAAGTAATCAAGTTGGCATGGAGAAGTTTATTCTTGTTAACCTTACGTCAGAAATTCCTGTTATTATATATTCGATTACTGCCATGTGACATGAAGGTCAAGGGTTTGAGTCACAAAACTAGCCTCTTGCAAAGCAGGGTACGATTGTGTACAATTAAACCCTTCCCCGGGATTCCGCATTAATGGGAGCTTCGTGAACCAGACAGACCTTTCTATATATTCGGTTGATATTCATTTTGTAGAAGTTGCTGAATTATTCTTACATTTAACTGGTTTGCTTGATTTCTATATCATGCGAGTACAGTTACCATCTTGCAATCAATGGGCTAGTATAGTCGCTGATTTAGTAACAAAATATTTTAGGACTATCAGCTTTATTTTTGAGGAAAATCTGTTAATATCTTTCTTTTCTACTTATGTAGTTTGCCTCTGATTCTCATAGGATACGCTTAAAATCTTGTAGCTGTTGCATTGCATTTATCAGCCTATCATCATTTTGTAGATGCAAGAGATCTATGGAGCTTCTGGCTACTTCAGTGAGCAAGAGGGGAAAAGCAAGAAAAAACATTTGTAAGATACCATCATAATTTGGCCTGCATATAAACCAGTGCTAGATATAAAATGTGAACATATCTTTTACATATAAGCACCAATTGGTTTAGGCTACTTGTTCGACATAATTGCTTGGTTTTCTAGTGTTTATCTTTGTACTTGTGCAGGTTTCACTTTTTAAAGCAAGTTTTAGCATTTCATGAAGCATTAACATAGTTGATAGTGAAAGCAAATAATTATGTAGCATACAGTAACTAGGAGTAGGAGAAGAGTTGAGAAAGATAAGAGAATTACATAATAGAAGTGGGAAAAGAGAGCAATATTAGTGTTCTAAATGATGTCTAGTAAGATAAATGTAATCTAAATCTTAGACCTTGAAACAATACAAAAAAAAAAAGAAAAAAAAAATTCAAGACAGGTTATATAAACCTTGAAAACTCCACTCGCTTTGAAAGATATCACACACCTTGTGGAGTTCCCACAGAATTTGAGAGTCCCAACTAGCCTTATTAATACTTTATTACTCATATAACTTTAAAGTTGCAACAAGTCTTTATAAATATTTCAATACTCATTTATTTTGTTGACAATTTCAACACGACTTCACAAAAGCTTTAAAATTCTTGCGGCAAATTTAAGTTTCTCATGCAACCTTTGGATGTTCTAGGACTCTTTCTGTTTGTTTCTTTTATGCTCTAGATTAGGTGAAAAATCTTTAAACTCTATTAAATTAATTAGTGTATCTAGTTGGTTATGCTATTTAATCATTGTGCAACCCAAAAGAAGTAAAAAAAGATTGTTATCAAGAAAGGCTTTGACGTTGTTGATGTTGGAAGGAAGTTGATACCTATAAAAGGAGGCTAATAAGTACATCTTCTATGTTGAAAACTAGAGTAATAATCAAGGTTGTTAGATCAAGATCAAGAAACAACAAAAGGTTCTATTAGCATAGTATGATTTGAGCCAAGAATCAAGAGATCCTGTATTTAATTTTTCTGGAAAATTATTTATTTGAAAATAAGAATTTCTCATATATATTATTTTCAATACATACTATTATGAATATTTCAATACATACTATCTTGAAAATCATATTCATGTAGAAAATAAAGTAATAGTTCTATAACATAATATAGAAAATGGTTGAAAGCTACTTAACTTTCACACTATTTTACAAATTGAATTATTAAATTTATTCCAGGATCTTAGAGCACTTTCTGTTTTTCTAACTTTTATACAATTCATGATAATAAACTTTTTTTCTAATTGGAAGTTAAAAAGGTAATCGTGGATGATGTCGTATGAAAAAGATGTTTATTTTATTTTATTTTGAATATCAAATTTCAAAATATATGTAGGGTTATTATGTTATGATTGTATAGATTAAGCTCCTCCATATATCTTACCTAGGAATTGTAGGTTTGTGAAATCGTAATTCAACTAAGCTCTTCCTAGAAATTTGGATTGTTGAGATTGATTTAGTCATAAAATCTAGCAATTTGGATTGTTGAGGCCAATTTGGTTCCTAAAATCTTAAGATTCTCTGATCTAGATCCAAAATTTGCACGGTGATAATTATGCGAAAAGTTAATTAGATCTATGTTTTTTGGTGAGGCAAAAAGGGCCAATAGCTCAAGCATGGTGTTCTATTAGTAAGTTTTTGGGAATTTTCTTACATTATACAAATCATAAATTATGTTGAACTGAGGAAGTAGTTAATTTAAAGGTATCTTAGTTTGTTGGGAAGGGTTCAAGGTCAAAGGCAATGCAAGGAGCATAGTCAACTAAAATTGTGAATGGCCCGCCCTTTCGTGAAGTTAGATTGAGAAAATTATGAATTTAGGCTAGGCGCTTTTCTATAAGAATATAAATATGATCTCCCTGATTTTACTTCACAGAATATTAGCAAAAAGGATATTTCATGTCAACTTGAAAGGATATTGCCAAAAAGAATAATTCATGATTTCATTTTAATCATCGATTCGAGAGTTGAAGATTGAGAATAAGTTGTTATGCCGAACAATTGCCATAATTCTATCAAATGTAGTTACTTGTGCTTTCATCAAAGAATATAGTGGAAAGAAAAATGATAGGGAGAGTGAAAATGGGAGAGTGAAAGGCAAAGTGAATGACGTGCACTTTGCATGCAGCGATTTCCGACGGGTTCACCGTGCCCCCAGGGTATAGTTTGATTCGGGGCGGCGCCGAAGGCCACCGATGGTGTCCAAGCGATAATCGGACGTGTGCATGTAAAGTGCCACGTCATTCACTTTCCTTTTACTCTCCCATTTTCACTCTCCCTATCATTGCTCTAGTGGAAAATAGACTATGTAGGGTAACTTTCTATCCAAGTAATAACATGGCAATATATTAGGCGTTGTTGGATTCCAAGAGATATAGTAGACAATTTTGAAATATAACTATGAGGATAGAATCATATCCAAGCTCTGAATATATATAAATGTGAAACTGAGAGATTGTTTAAACCATGATGTCATCATGCATTTTGTGCAAGGGTTGAGAAATCAGCTTGACTACGACATTGCATGCCATTGAAAATTTGTGAAGGTCTCCAAAGGCAATTTCAAGGATACTATGGTGATGGATTTAGCGAGTTTTTAAATAAGGTTCCTTCCCCTCTAAGCTCTCCTCTATTTATAGTTGTTTCAAACCTATCTCATCATGGAGCAAGTGATTTTGAACCCAAGCTCATGGCAATGTAGGGTCTAGAATCCTAAGGTTAGCTAGGGTCTAAAATTAGCTCGTTTTTGGTAATTTCTTCCTTCTTTACTGTGTTGGCTGACACCACCTTGGCACATTGTCAGCGTAGTTAGCACATCTCATTTGGATTGGAAAGTGGAAACCAAATCCGTGGCTCAAAATGAGATTTGAAACTTTGATTTAAACAAACATCTCACTTTAAGGAACACCGATAAAATTAGTTCCTTACCAACACAATGGTTTTGTCTTGACCTATCGTTGCTCATAATGGAAAACTCAGTTTTGTCTTGACCCTATCGATCGTCATAATGAAAAATTCATGACCTGGATGAATTTATCAACACAAAAGGCAATTCCCATTTTGTTCTTTTTCTTTGGTAATTAGTAATATCACCAATACCTAAGATAATGCATGGTAATGTACAACACTTTATACTTTAGCTAAGGATAGTCAGAATTCACTAAAATTTCACTAAAGAAAGCAGTGAGTTAATTCTCTTGGCTCAACACTCACACCACTACTATACCTACATTGCATATGACTTCAAAGGGGTTGCTAAAGTTGAATAAGAACACCAACCATCTTTTAACTATGGTTCTTTATCATAAGCATAGTACTTTAGCTAAGGATTGTTAGAATTCACTGAATAAAGCAACAAGGAAACACTCTTGGCTCAATACCTCACCCATCTACTATTCCTACATTGCATATGACTTCAAAAGGTTTGCTAAAGTTGAATATAGGAGCACCGGTCATCTTCTCTTTGATCTCTTCAAAAACTTTGACAGCAATTAAAGTTCAAAACTCTACCTCATTCTCATTCAGTTAGTAATTACACTAATTATCATAGTAAACTTGTGGATTATATCTTTTTGGAGACTATTGAATGAAAGCTACATAAATTCTAGAGAGTTTTAGATTGAATGATGCTTGTCATACAATAGAATTTAGATCAAGATTAACCAAAGACAATTTTCACTAGTAATGTTGCTAGTACTTTTCCCTATTTGGTTGGCCATTTTTTAGTGATTATATCTATATAGTATTTGATTGATTGGATGCCCATCTTCTTGATCTTCTCCATTGCTTCATCAATTAAGTGGTAGATGTTGTTACCTTGTGGCTTATTATCCATGCCAACATTGCATAGTATACCATATTAGGGTTCTATTACTTTACGAATTTTTGAAATTCGTGAAATCTAGGAAATAGATTGATTTTTTGTGCCTCTTTATCTTACTCTAATGTATCGAGAAGTTTTCTAATCCTTTAGTGTGAATGTGGTCTTTAATCTAACCTTTTTAGGAGATAAAATAAGAGAGAGCTCTAAATCTATTGGCTTTGAGTCGTAGGATCTCCCCATCAACTAATGTTCTTAATAATTCATGAAACCAATGATAGCTATAGAGGAACTTAGGTAGCGTTTGGTTTCCATTTTTCATCCTCGTGTTCTGTTTTTATTTTCTTAGAAAATACGATTTTTCAGAAAATGTGTTTGGTTTGTATTTTCCACGTCTGTTTTCTAGAAAAAGATTTAGTGTTTTCTAAAAAACTAGAGAATTAAATAAAGTCATTTTTTAAGAAAATACGGTCTTTTAGAAAATGAAAATAGAAAACGGAACAAACCAAACGCTCCCTTAGTTTCACTACCTTCTTCACTAGATTTAGTGTTTTGATCTCCTCCATTTGTTGCATATGCTAATGGTCTAACAACTTTTAGCCCCTTAAAGTTGATGCCATTGTTTGTGATCGCTTGCATTAGGTGTTGTGTAACTATTTCTTTACAATGGAATATGCATCATAATGTTTTCTATATGGTTGTCAAAATATCACTATCATTTTCGAAATATCTAAAAATTGCTTATAGTGGATTGTTAAGAGGGGTGATTGGAATGTGTTAGGAAAAGAAACATATATATATATATATATTAACACAAATGTTGAATTAATGAAGGGTAGCTCCAGTGCATGAAACTCCTACCAATGTGGGGTCCTGTGGATTCCACATCTGATTATATGGGATTTATTGTACGTAGTTTTATCTTACATTTTGCAAGAGACTATTTTCACGACTCGAACTTGTGACTTTAAGGTCATATGCCATTAACTTACTGATGCGCCAAAGCTCCCCTTCCAATGTTGAACTAATAAAGTTAGATTTTTAATAGTATTTTATCATAAGCTTTTATTAGTAATTATATATAATTATCATTGTTGTGAGTTGCAGGGGTAATTAGGTCTTTTTATCTTGTGCCATTAGGGTTTTCTATATGACATAATTAATATGTCTTTAGAATTGTATTAGTTAATTTTAGAATTGGTCAATTGACTAAGTCCTCATAAACATCTATATATTGTATTCTTCATTGCACATAATAGAAAATTATGGGGTTAAATCTCTTCCTTCTTCTATCCAACATGGTATCAGAGCCAAATTCTTTAAAACCCTAATTTCTTTTTTCTGTACGGCGCCGAAACCTTCCCCTCGTCTCTGCCATCTTGCCTTGGTCTCTACTCTGCCCGAAACCTTGATCTGTTCCTGGAGAAATCTCTACAGCGAGGCGATATCCATAATTATATCCTCGAACGGCTGTGCGCAATCGATCACGAAGGTTGAGCCCTTCTTCTTGGTACCGTTTGCGACGTCGCTGCCCTTCCTCCACGACGCGCGAGCCTGACGCCACCGTTCGCAACGTTGCTGCTCTTCCAACGTGACGCACGGGCCCGACGTCGCTGCTCTTCCCACGCGACGCGCGAGCCCAGCGTTGCTCTTCTCGGCAGGCTTCGTCTCGCGACACTTCCCTTGCGATTCGCGAGCCCAGGCGTTGCTCTTCTCGGCAGGCTTCGTCTCGTGGCTCTTCCCTTGCGACGCGCCAGCCCTAAGTCGCTTCTTCTCGGCAGGCTTCGTCCTCTCGCACTGCTCTCCCTGGCGACACGCGAGCCCTAGCGTGGCGTCACTCTTCTTGGCAGGCCTCTTCTTCTCGCACGGCTTGTCTTCTCGCACGGCTTGTCCAGCGCCTCTGCGGATCTTCTTGATCTGTTTCATCAAGTTTTGGCTCAGACCCGTGACTCAAGAAAATTAAAGAGCACTAAAAAATTTTTTTTTTTGAGCGCCTGAACTCAAGTTTTTTCATCAAGTTTTTGCTGGTGAAGAAAAGTGATTGTTTTATTTTTCCCTCTGCTCGCTAGCCGGATTTTCTGTTTGTCGCCAGATTTTTCCTTCTCCTCCGTCGGATTTTCTGTTTTTTCGCCATAAGATCTTTCCCTCTTCTTGTGGTGTGTTATGGCGTACACCTCTGGAGAAAGTTCTGGGATGTCTACAGATCCCTTGACTTCATCCGGACAAATTCAACCAATTTTCACAATGACGGGACCCGGAGGACCTGGTCTTCAAATAACCTCGGAAAAATTGACCGAGACAAATTATGCATCGTGGGCAGTTGCTGTTGAACTGTATGTTGAAGGCCATGATAAACTTGATATTCTTCACGGCTCAAAATTGAAACCAGATGAAAAAGACCCTAGTTTTCGTACTTGGAGGCGTGACAACATTCTGGTAATGACTTGGATACTTAATTCTGTTAGCTCTGACATCAAACAGGTCATTCTTCATAATAGAACAGCTGTTGATATGTGGAGGACACTGGAGCAGATGTATGGACGCAAACATGATATGCTGCGTACTTATCAGATAAGTAGTAAAATTTTTAAACTTGAGCAAGGTTTATGTCTGTCACAAATTATTTTGCTGCTTTAAAAGGGCTATGGGATGAGTTTGACTACTACAGGATGGATAATTGGATTTCTAGTGATGATCATCAGAGATATTTGAAGCTTCTGGAGAAGGACAGAATCATTAAGTTTCTTGATGGCTTCATGCAGAGTTTGAAAATTTAAAAGGGCAAATTCTTAGTATTGATCCTACTCCCTCTCTAGAACAAGTCTACTACAAAATTCTGAGTGAGGAAGGCAGGAGAAGGACCATGAACAACAAAGATAATATCTCTACAGCAAGTACTCCAATTGGAGAGACATCTGCTTTTGTCGGTTCTTCTAACAAACTCAAGTCTGGGGGAACAAAAGGAAAAGGTGGAAAATTTTGTCGGCACTGCAAGAGGACTAATCATGATTCAGATTTTTGTTGGGAGAAATATCCAGAAAAAAACCCTGAAAAATTCAAATACAGTGACAAGAAGGCGCCTAGTCGTGGAAATATTGCTGCCCAGAAATTAGTGGATGGGGAGACTACTGATTCTTCGGTACCATCTAATATTAAGTTGTCATCTGCTGATATTGCTAATCTTCAGGACCTTTTATCACGGCTTCAGACTTCATCCTCTGTCTCTACTAATTCGTCTCAAGCGCACACAGGTATTCGTGACCTGGAGTTAAGTATTGCTGGGTCAAGATCTTATAGCCCCTGGGTTATTGACTCTGGAGCTACAGATCATATGACAAATCTTGCTAATTACTTCATTTCTTACTCTTTGTCTTTTGGCCAGGATAAAGTGACCATTGCTGATGGCACCAAAGCCACTGTTGCTGGTAAAGGTTCCATACAACTGGCAGATCACTTTATCCTATCCTCTGCACTTCATGTCCCTTCCATTTCTCTTAATTTACTTTCTGTTAGTAGTATTACTAAACAACTACACTGCTCAGTAACCTTTTTCCCTGATCATTGTGTCTTTCAGGATCTCGAGACCAAGCAAACGATTGGAACTGGCCGTGAAGTAGGAGGTCTTTATTACTATCATCTTGGAACAATATCTGCTCTGAAGTCTACAGCTCAGTGTTCAGAAAATAAGCATCAAGAAATCTTATTATGACATTCTCGTTTGGGACATCTATCGTTTCGATCCTTGAAGGTTCTATTTCCTAGTCTCTTCTCCTCTGTTTCTCTTGAGTCTCTTCAATGTGAAGTTTGTCAGTTATCTAAACATTGTAGAACTCATTTTTCTGAGTCCATGAATAAAAGTTCGTCTCCGTTTGACCTTGTTCATTCAGATGTGTGGGGTCCCTCTCCTGTGCCTTCTTTGGATGGCTACCGATATTTTATCTCTTTTATTGATGATTACACTCACTGTACATGACTTTATTTGATGAAAGACAGAGACGAAGTTCCTCGACTCATTCAACATTATTGCAGAATGGTTGAAACTCAATTCCACACAAAAGTGAAAACTCTTCGATCTGATAATGCACGGGAGTACTTTACACAGTCTCTAAATACCTTCCTAGAGGATTTAGAAATTTTTCATGAGTCATCTTGTCCCTACACACCACAGCAAAATGGAGTGGCTGAAAGAAAAAATCGTCATATCCTTGAAACAACCCGTGCATTATTATTTCAGCGCCACTTACCCAAATATTTCTGGGCTGATGCTATCCTTGCAGCAGCTTATATCATTAATCGTCTACCATCAAAAGGTCTAGGGTACCAGTGTCCTCTCAATATTCTTCGTCCTGACACCACGTTGTTCTCACTTACACCTCGGGTATTTGGCTCCCTTTGTTTTATTCATGTTCTTGGTCCCAAGACCTCTAAGCTTGATCCCCGAGCTATACGGGGAGTTTTTCTAGGGTATTCCACTTGCCAGAAAGGGTACAAATGCTTTGATCCTATTACTAGGACAAGGTATGTCTTGAAGGATGTTACCTTTTTTGAGTCCGAGTCCTATTATTCTTCCCAGACTCATCCCCAGGGGGAGAATCTTACCCCTTCTTCCCTTGTACCTCAAGTGGTTCCTTCTCCTATTTCATTGGATGCCATGGAAAATAGAAAAGATGATGCTCCACTTCTGGATGCTCCATTACTGGGCTCGCAGGCTTCACAAGAAATTATTACTTACAAGCGACGAAGACATAAGCAAGGACCTACTACTAATCGGCTAGCTGAATCGGATGCTCTGGCTCCTGATCCTGTATCTCATTGCTTGAACCAATCGCACCCCTGAATATGAATGAGCTGAATCTTCCAATTGCTGTTAGGAAAGGGATCAGGTCATGTACTCAACATCCTATCTCTAACCATGTTTCTTATTCTCGTTTGTCTTCTTCATATCATGTCTTTGTTTCACAGCTATCAAATCATGTTATACCTTCTTCTTATTATGAAGCTGTAAGGGACTCAAGGTGGCTGGAAGCAATGAATAAAGAAGTGGAGGCTCTTAATAAGAATGATACTTGGGAATTAGTAGATCCCCCAAAGGGGAAGAACTTGGTTGGTTCTAAATGGGTCTATGCCATTAAGTATAACTCAGAAGGTGACGTGGTCAGATATAAAGCCAGACTTGTTGCCAAGGGATTCACTCAAACATATGGGGTGGATTACTTGGAGACCTTCGCTCCAGTTGCAAAACTCAAATCAGTCAGGGTGATTCTTTCTCTTGCCTCTCAGTATGGTTGGCCGCTATTTCAGCTAGATGTGAAAAATGCCTTTTTAAATGGTAACCTTCACGAAGAGGTCTACATGTTACCACCTCCTGGAATTGAAACAAAAGGGAAGGTTTGCGGACTGATAAAAGCTTTGTATGGACTTAAACAATCACCCAGAGCATGGTTTGATAGGTTCTGCAAAGCCATGACATTGTTTGGCTATAGACAAGGGAATGCTGATCATACACTCTTTGTGAAGAGGAAAGAGGACAAAACTACCATTCTTTTGGTTTACGTTGATGATATGATAATCACAGGTGATGACGAGGTTGAAATCCAGACTCTTAAGTCCAAGTTAATATTAGAGTTTGAAATTAAAGACCTTGGACTATTGAAGTACTTCCTTGGTATTGAAGTTGCTCGATCTCAGGAGGAATATATATATGTCAGAGAAAATATATGTTGGATTTGCTCAAGGAGACAGGGAAGTTGGGTTGTCGGCCAGCAGCGACTCCTATAGAAGTAAATCATGATCTTACTAGTTCTACAGGGGAAGATCTTACAAATCTGGAAAAGGGAACGTATCAAAGGTTGGTTGGAAAATTACTCTATTTGTCTATGACTAGGCCTGACATTACCTACGCTGTTAGTGTAGTGAGTCAGTACATGCATGCTCCTAAAACTATCCACATGAAGGCCGTTGACAGGATTTTGAGGTACTTAAAGTCATGTCCCGGAAAAGGCTTGTTGTTTAAGGGAGGTGGTAATCTAAAGGTGGAATGTTATTCTGATGCTGATTGGGCTGGTTCTAGAGATGATAGAAGATCTACTTCTGGCTATTGCACCTTTTTAGGAGGAAACTTGGTAACTTGGAGAAGTAAGAAACAAAGTGTTTGTGCACGGTCTAGTGCGGAAGCAGAGTATCGAGCCATGGCACATGGTCTTGCAGAAATGTTATGGTTGAGTTTTTTATTAGAAGACATGGGGTTAAAGGCTGAATTACCTCTCAGGCTGTACTGCGACAACAAAGCTGCAATCAATATTGCAAATAATCCAGTCCAACATGATCGGACCAAACACATTGAGATTGATCGCCACTTTATTCGGGAGAGACTTGATTCTGGAGAGTTATGCTTGCCCTATGTCAAATCTGATGACCAACTTGCTGATATGTTTACAAAAGCTATACCCCAAGCTGTGTTTAATTTTGCCCTTAGCAAGTTAAACATGTTTGATATATATGTTCAACTTGAGGGGGAGTATTGTGAGTTGCAGGGGTAATTAGGTCTTTTTATCTTGTGCCATTAGGGTTTTCTATATGACATAATTAATATGTCTTTAGAATTGTATTAGTTAATTTTAGAATTGGTCAATTGACTAAGTCCTCATAAACATCTATATATTGTATTCTTCATTGCACATAATAGAAAATTATGGGGTTAAATCTCTTCCTTCTTCTATCCAACAATCATTATAAATGTGTTATTGTGCTTATTAGAGGAAAAAATATATTGAATCAAATATCAAATATTTCTCTCAATAAGAGTGAGAGATAGATGAGAGAAGCTTGCTTAGCTTGTGGTGCTTAACATGCGATAGTATGGTTAAGCTCTCAATCCTGGGTCATAACGTTACAAGAGAGAACTCTTTTACCATCTCATGTGCATTTGCTAGAATTCAAGTTGGGTTCAAAAGGTTGCTAGAAAGAGTTGCTTAACCTTTGACTTTTCTAATTCAGCTAAATTTCAACAAATCTTATCCATTTTTGCTCTTAACTTTTCTAAATGTCAACATTTTATCTATTGTGGAATCTAATTAATTTCTAGTTGATGTCTTGAATCTTGAGTTATTTTAAATAATAATCTTTATTAGATAATTGTCCTTTGCCTATAGCAAAAATTTGATAACTATGATTTTGTAGTTACTTGAATATGAAATATCATGTAAAGCAAAAAATTTGACAATGCTCATTCGTGTAGGTTCTATCTAGTCATCACAAGCCAACATAACTTTATAAGCTTAATTGCTTCTTACCTGATCCATACCTTGATCTCCTCCATTTCTTCTAGTTGTGGATAATAGTTTCATATGCAATCAAGGGTGGAATAACATGATTAAAAAAATTGTATGCATCCTTTGGTCTAGGGAAACCATTGGATCAATGCCAAAATATTACTGCATGCCTCCATTATATACTGCTGAAATGTCTAATAGTACCTCATGAAGAGGAAACTCGAACACTTGCTCTCTTCCCGAATGTTGGTTGCATGCTGAACCACTTCAACAGTTCCACTTATTGTGCTACAACTATGATGCATTTTTTGCTCATCTTCCATTAGTTTTGCCATGACTATGGTGCATTTGTTGCTCATCTTCCTTTAGTTGTGCTATCACTATTGTGCATTTGTTGCATATACTTGTATTTAGTGAGGGAGGCATGGAACAATGGCAATAAATTCTACATTTTTAATGTCATTATCACAACTTCCAACTTATCAGTTTATAGATTGGTGATCTAGAAGCTTGCCAATCACTCTTCATGCTTCTAATATTATTGGTATTTGTTTTTTTAATCAAATTATTCTATTGCATGCTTGATTTCGTTCTATTGCATGCTAGATTGCTTTTAGAAACATATTGAAACATCTAAGTATCTACCAATAATACACTGCTATCTACTAGTGAAATTTGTTTTGTGGATGACATGCATGTCTTTTAGCTGAATTATAAGATTATTGTTTTAGTGCTATTTTTTTTATTCTCATCATTAAAAAAATACGATAATCAATTTTAAAAATGTTTCTACAACAACTGTTTCTAAATGGTGACATTAAAAAAAGTTTCTTTTTTGAAAGAAATTATATATAATAATCAATACTTTCCTTTTGATAATTATACAACATTCTTTCCCTTTTAATAAATTTTTACTTATATTAATTATTATACCTATAATAATTTCTATAAATATTACTGCTGTTATTAATACCACATCCTCATCTTGGGTATTAATACATGTTTAGTATAATTGTACTCGTACATATATAATCATTATACTTATCCAATTAGTACCGTATACATCAGCTCATATATAACATAATACTCTTTGTAATAAATTATAAATAATACATTATATGTAATGCTATGATAATAAATTACACTAATTTATATATCAATTAATTAATATATTTATAATAATTGCATAGTGTTAATGTGTATAATATCAAATAATTACAGAATTAATTGAGTAATTATGTAAAATAATTCTACTTATAAATTATAATTAAAAGTATATATATCAATTAATTAGTGTATTGTATTTAGTTATATGTATCATCTATTTATATAATTAATACATATGATTTATGTAATATATATGTGTTCTCTTTTATATGGTTATAAACTTGATTCAATCATCGGTCTACCCTTTGTGATGCTCTCTATATTTTGCAAATTGCAGTTGCTAAATCATGGTGATGGTGAGGATTGTGACTTCAACAAGCTTCTCTACCTCTCCCCATTCCTCCATCAGTCTATCGAGCATCTTTGTTAGCCTCCATTAGTTCTTTGTCAATCTTTTTGAAGGCCTTCCTCAATGCTTTAAGTGTATTTATACTTTTATACCATCTTCCCTTCCCTCCTCATCTCCTCCCCATAATTAGTTGGATGATTTAGTGGGCGTTTGGTTTGGGGTAATAGAGAATAGGGAATGAGAATCGATGGTAATCATGATACTATTTAGTCTATGTCAATGGGAATGAAAATAAGACAATCATTCTCCCATTTTCATTCCATACTCCCTCTCATCAATCAAATTCCTCAATCATTCCTTCATTTTCATATATCCAAAACAGTTTTTTTAATTTTTAATTTTTCATTTTATTATCTCCTTTTACATTCTCTCATTTTACTTTCTCTCTCTCTACATCTCTTATTACATTCTCTCTACATTTTAAAATTTCTCTCTACCTATCTATTATCTCTCTCTTTCTACATATTTGTTTTTTTCTTTTTCTACCTCTTTTATTATATTTTTTTCTCTCTCTCTATATATTTTATATCACTTTCTCTCTTTACTTATTTTACTCATTTTCTCTCTCTACATTTTCTATATCACTTTCTTTATCTACCTCTCTTATCATTATTTATCTCTCTATTTTTTCACTCTCTTTATATTTTCTATATCACTCTCTCTTTACTTTTTTTATCATATTTTATTTCTCTACATATCTCTTATACCTCTCTCATCTCATTTTCTCTCTCTACATTTTTTTAATGATACCTCCTATTTTTTTTTATCACCACTCTCTAGCTATGATCTTACTTTCTCTCTCAAACTTTAATTTTCATTTTCTCTATCATCATATTCTTTTATTTTTTTTATTCTAATTTCTTTTTCTACCTTTCTTCTCATAATTTCTCTTTCTATATTTTTCTACTTTATCTCTCAATCCATTTTATTTCACTTTCTCTATTTTGCAGTAATTCTATTATTTTAGGTAACTTTGAAATTTTATGGATTTTCATTACTAAAGTTGAACTGAACCAAACATTATTAATAATAATTTTCATTCCAGAATTTGAACCAAACACTACCAATGCAATCATGATTTCCATTACCATTGATCCCTTAATGAATCCCATTACCATTCCGATTGACAAATTTGAACCAAACGCCCCCTTAGAGCTTTTTAGGTTAAGTTGACACAAATTGGTTCTATCTTAATCTAATTGAGACAACATTTTGTATCGCTTGAAACTACTCATTATGGACAATACTATTTTGGCATGGGTAGCTTAGGTAACTGACCATGTGTTGCCTAATTCCTTATTCTAGTAAAATGATCAGAATTGTTTTCTTAGTGGGCTAGGCAACACACACACAAAAAAAACTTGATATAACTTATTTTGTTATTGTTTTACTATTTTAATTTACATATAATATTTTGCAATATTGGAGAAAGAATGAAGATTGGGTAATTTCTAGGTTCCTAACTATCATCTTTTTGTAATCTTGTAATGAAACATATTAAACCATATATGTCATCGTTGATACATTGAATAGACGGTGTGATCCAAACGAGAGAAGGATGAAAGTTGGATTCAAACGCAAGATCTTGGCAATAAGTGCCAAGTTCCTAACTAGTTTATTGTTATTATTATTTACAGTTAATATGACATCATATGTGTCATCATTGACATAAAAGCATTAAGATGTTTTTTTTTTAAGAAAGCCAATTCAAGTCCCATTTCTAATGATATTTTCCTTGGCTAAATTTTTGTTATCAACCAAAAATAGTTCCATCAAACAAACAGCTTACTTCAAGGTATAATTATACGGTTTCTTTGTGATAAAGTAAATATTGTTTGAGGAATGGACATGCATAGGTTATATGCACATTACTTGAAGGATTGAATATGTACTAAGACGAGAGATTTGCTAACCTTTGAATTCTCATCCTAAATATAAGCAACTCTTCTCATACGTTTTTGAGCTGCTCTATATTGTTTTACCATTGGTAATGTCTTAGAGTTTTTTTAACTATTTAATTTTTGCTTATAATTATTTTATTTGTTGTAAGAGTTGCCTACGATACTGGTAATATGTGTTAACCTAATCATTTACCATTTTCATACACTTTTTAAACTTGGAGGAAACTGAAGCTACATCATAACTATGAGGGCTTGTTAAACTGCAATGCTTCTGAACCTAATTCTTATTATGTTAAATCCGAGGATGATCCTTCTTCTAGGAATTCATTAATTAATCATTTCTTTACAGTTGACGCATCTTTTGTAGTTGTCTCACCCCTTTTTATTTTGTTGATACTTAGAAATTATATAGTTGTGTGGAATTCATATAATTCATTGTCTGTCTTTCTCATTGGCATATTCTTTTAATGTTGTTTGCTTTAGCACCAAATTAATTCTAGATGGCAAATTGAATATTAGAATATACGCAATCATATATATGTTATGTAGTCCAAGCATATGATGATATACTACCTGACTGCATATTATCAATTTCAATGCATACGAAATGTGCGATACAGTTGTTATTGTATATGCTTATGAAGCACATGAATCATTTTGCAAAACTATAAATGCTTTGTTTGTGCGTATAAAATTAATCTGCTTAGTTTTGAGGTTACAATATCCTATGAATGGCCATTGTGTTATTTTGTCTTGTAAATACAATCCATTGATTTAGTTTATGATTCTTTCTATTGTTTTTAAATGACCTTAAAAAAAATCTTATGCTTCCATTTTTGTTACCTACCTGAAATTTATGATCTATTCTCTTGTTTGCTAGTATTTCCTAGTTTATATTTTCATGACAATTTTAAGTTAATGCAGAGAAATGATGAAGTTAACAGAGGCATCTGTAAGTGATAAATTAGAAAGCTTCCGTGCAAAACAAGAGGTATGTATCATAAGTTCCTTAGCTTTTGTTTATACTTTTATTGGCATCACAATCATGGTATTTAACTTCGACTACCATTACCACACCTTAGTCTTTAAGAAAGAAGTATTTTCAGCTATCATATTTTCACAATAAACTATTATGTGGTGGGATGATCTCTATGTGGCTGACTTCATATAGTTTATACACATGGATTATTGTTCTTATTATCGACATCTTTGGTCAATTGCATATTATCAAGCCTCATATAGATAGTATGCAAGCTGATTAAAGGGGAGATATATGTGTTTAGGGTTTTGGGGGTTGTCTCAACTATTGCACCCCCTAAGGTGTTCTTGATGTAATGGCATAGATTTTCTTCTCTATTAGGTAATCAGTGGAGATCCATTGAGTTGGTGTTCATGATGATTACTTTAAGCATAGATTTGGCAAGTAATCAACAATGACTTCAAATATCAACAAGAGCTTCAGTTGGTGAAGAAGACAAGTGCTGAAATGTACTTCAATTGTCCTCTCCCCTGGCAAAGATGTGGCAAAGTAGGTGTGAGGTGTAGAGGAAGATCAAAGAATACTTAGCCAATGAATAAATAATAATTTAATTGATTTGGACATTACTAGTGATTTATCATTGCATAGAAATTTAGAGGGATAAAATTCATGTAGCCAAATCCAAATATTTGGAATAGACAAGCATTGGCGATGATGATTTATGGACTGATGTCTCGAAATATTATATATATATATATATATTTTCTTTTTTTGATATTTTCTATTAGTAATTGGGATGATTTGATTACAGAACTTTAAAGGGCTGAGTTTTCCGACCATTTCATCTGTTGGTCCACATGCAGCAGTTATTCACTACTCTCCTCATGCTGATACATGTTCTGAACTCGATGCTGATAGCATTTATCTATTTGATTCTGGTGGACAGGTAACTTTAGATTGCTGAATGTTTAAGTTTTATGCTAGTGGAACATTCTGTCTAAGTTTCGGCATTAACTTATAACTATCAACATTTTACAGTATCTAGATGGGACAACTGATATAACCAGGACTGTCCATTTTGGCAAACCTTCCGCTCATGAAAAATCATGCTATACTGCAGTAAGTGTGATTTTTTTTTCGTACTTCTGTGATTATGGGAAGTAGTCTTTAGCTTTTAATCTAATTCTAGCTTTTCTTTTTCCAGATGTTATCTTTACATTTATTGTATCTAAATCTGTGGGTGTCTTTTGCTATTATCAGTAGACTTCACTGATATATGTGATTGAATTGTTTAAACTATTCATTTTCCGTTATTTTTTCTAGTTGTTTTGGCTTCATTTGCAGATGGGGATGTATGCCAATCATACGGCATTAACAATAATCTTGTTTTCTTAATTGCTTAGGTTTTAATGGCTGGTATTTTGGATTATCATGATCATGGTTATGGGTTTGAATTGTGCTTTTGTAATTATTTCTATTAGATTTAAAATTTCCCTTGCATCTGAAGTTTCTCTAGATTCCTTTTCGAAAAGGATTATACATTGAACAAAGCTTAAAACCAAAAGGTTCTATAGGAATTGGCATCCTATTAACCATCCCAAGGAATCGATTATGGGCACGTGGGAATTTTTACTCTGCTGTCTTTTTCAGTTATGTGGGAATACGTTGGACACGTATCATATTGTTGGTAACCAGATTTCTTTGAGATAAGGATATTATACTTGTTTCTTATTGCCCTTATTCTTCTCTTAGTGCAACATAACTATATGGAATATGCATCACAATAATCATGATCTTTGTGTCAGTATATTGGTGTTTGATTGGAATGATACTGCATTGGTATCGTACCGACATTTTGATGTATAGTGTCGGTAGTAAATTAGCGGTTGAAGAAAGAAAGAGATGAAGAAAAAAAAAACAATTACATAGGTGAATTCAATATTTGCTTTCCATCTGTAATGGTATAATGTTTACATTATCTTGTGTGAAGACAAACTATAAAAAAAATAACACTAGTCATTTTATTGATATGAAATGATAATCATTGTCATGATTAACACTACGACACGAGATATTGTCTCGGTGCTGATTAGTATCAAGTTTTAATAATTTATTAACGATGCATTTTGACCATTTTGCTTGGTACGGTATGAGACTTCAAAGCATGATTTTACTCCTAGTTGAATGTTAATTGTTAAGTACATGGTTTTTTTTTTGGTAATATGAGAACTCATACTGTTACATGCATCATTAGTTAGTGTCATGCTTCTATTATCTCTTAAGAGGTAGATTAAATTAGTGCTTCATTTGGCTGATAATAGTACCCATTTATACCAAGCATGGTTTTCGTCAATTGCTCCCATTTTATTCATATTGAACATGTCCTACATAATTTCATCAAACTAGCATTTGCGTGAGATTTATTTATCAGACCCCATATTATAACTTGGAATGGTTGTACCCAAATGGTTTTGTTGTTTATCTTTCCTGTCATAGCTAAACCCTCCCTTGTACGCTAATTGGTGGTTTGGAATGACTAGGTCCTTAAAGGCCATATTGCCTTGGATATTGCAAGATTTCCCAATGGTACTACTGGTGAGTTAAATTAAGAGTATATACTGATATGACCAAAACATTGGTTAATTCTTCTAATTTATATCTGTTGCAGGACATGCTCTGGATATTCTTGCTCGAATTGCTTTATGGAAGGATGGTCTCGATTATCGACATGGGACTGGACATGGAATTGGATCTTACCTTAATGTTCATGAAGGTCAGTATATACTAATCTATTCTTTTATGTTTTGGATCTAATCATTTATCATCTATAATAACTAAATTTCATATTTTAGGTCCACATCTAATAAGTTTCAGGCCTCATGCAAGAAATGTGGCGCTACAAGCATCAATGACTGTGACTAATGGTAGTGATAGTCTATTTTTTAATTTTTTGGATTATTAATATCCATTTCTTTTCAAGTCCAAGTTTATTATTTTGTTAGGAGTTGTGAGTTATGTGTGGTTTAGTTCTATATTTGGTGCTTTAGTTAATATGGCATGGTTATCTCTTAATAAGAACATTTAATATTTTTTCCTTAACTAGTGTTCTTATATTTTCATCAATCCCTTCAACGGAGGTATAACTCAGTTTCTTTCTCCCACAACCTATGGCATCAGAAAATTTCTTAGCTTTTTTTGCTCCACAATACTCTATCCACAAATCCACACTCTCATTTACAATAGTACCGTCCTCCATGCAACATAACTTGGTAACTTCTTGTGCAGTGAACCACTCCTAGAAAAACCTTAAGGCAAGTGAAGCATTGAGGACTTGTAGTAACCCTTGTTAGTGGGAAATCACCCAATGTTTTTTACCTTTGATGGGACTATTGAACATCTTGCCTTTCTTTCACTTATCCTCTCAGCTCTCATTAGCCTTCGTTCTTTCACTTATCCAAATGGTTATAGCAAAGAGTTGTTACTTTGTAGAGCAACAATCATCTAAGTATTTTCTGTTTTATGTTGAATAAATTGGAACAAGCTTGACATGAGACTAGTGTTTGTAAATGGTGGTTGGCGGTGGTGGGGCGGCCTACCACCTCGGCTGCTTAGGTGGTTGATATTTTTTTTATTATTTTTAAACATAACATTAATAAAAATTAATAACCATATTAATAACTAAATATAAAATATATTAACTAAAAATAAAAAAAGTTAATCTAAATATTTTTTTAAAATATAAAAAATATATATTTAATTAAAAGGATAATTTTATTAGGATATAATTAAGTATATCTAAATTATCCCAATCATAATTAGGAGTTGATTAAAATTATTAATCTAAAGTATTTGATTAAACCCTAAGTAAAAAAAGAAAGAAAAAATCTAAGTTTCGGCTTCCTGGTTTAGTGACTTCACGCGATGGGCATCTCTCTAGACTCGGGCATTGCGCGATGGATGCATCGCCGGGCCCGGGAGGTGCATCCGGGATCCCATGACGGGTCAAGAATTGTCAGTGGGTCTGCGCGATGGTTCTAGACTTGTCGGTCCCACATGACGGGTTTGGACTGTCGTTGGGCTCAAGCGATGCGTTTGGAGTCGTGGCTCACCGATGCCTTGTGCGCACCGGTCCAGATGTGTCGCAGCGGCGACGGGTGACCGTAGCGATGCCGGCAGCAGCTCTGGCTGTTCGAGGTGGAAGGAGGTGAATAAGGGTTTTTTTAACTTGCTTTGACCGCCATAAAAGATGTCCGCCTCTCGCTTAGGTGGCTGCCTCAAGCACTATTTAGAACACTGCATGAGGCCTACTTTAAGGCACGACTTCAAGTGATGTTTAGTATCTGACAGTGTGGTCAAAACATACTATTTTAGTTGCCACCTGCTACAAATTCTTTTGTCGGCTTGGATAAAATGTTACTAGTTTCAAGAAATTATGGAATATCTCATTATGTTTCTAGAATAATTAATGTTTACATTCAATCTATGACATTCATTATGTCAAGTATTAGAAAAAAATATTGATTATCATTAGTCAGTTATATGATGACTCCTAATTAAGTGTTTCAAAACTTTGAAGGATTTTGATGAAATCGACTCTAATTGGGACTTTATAGCTATTACTATAAGTGGTTAATGTACAAGACAATAGCTTGAATTAGAAATTATAAGCCAATAAAATGAATTGAACGTTGAGCATGCTATTAGTCAAAAAGATGTTTTGAATTGCATAAATGATAGCGAGAGCAAGATGTTTAGTGCTTAGGCCGACATCGGCTTCATTTTGATGCAAAATTGTGATATCTTCTTACCCCTAGGAGGGTACCATATAAGAACTACCAAACTACATGGAACTTTGTTTCACATCAATTTGGGTTCATGCCTTATGCTGTTGCATTAATGATAGAAAAACTTAAATAAAAGAAATAATGGAGAATTCAGAAAAGAGAGCGTAGGAAATATATTGACCTAATTAAAGATATGTATGAAAATGTAACGACTAGAGTGAAGACTTCAGGTGGATTGACTGAAGCATTTCCAATAAGGATAGGGTTACATCAAGGATCAGCTTTAAGTCCCTATCTTTTTACACTAATCATGGATGAACTCACTAGGCACATTCAAGATACAGTGCCATGGTGCATGTTGTTTGCAGATGATATTGTTTTGATAGATGAGACACGTGAAGGAGTAAATGCTAAACTAGAATCTTGGCGGGAAACTCTAGAAATGAAAGGTTTTAGGCTTAGTAGAGTAAAGACTGAATATATGGAATTTAAGTTTAGCAATGCTAGACGTAGTGAAACAATTGTTAAGATAGGAGATGATGAGTTGTCTAAAATCGAGAACTTTAAGTATTTAGGATCGTTCTTGCAAAGTGATGGAGGAATTGAGAGAGATGTCTTACATAGAATACAAGCAGGATGGTTGAAATGGAGATTAGCATCGGGTGTCTTATGTGATCGTAAAGTACCTCTAAAACTTAAAGGGAAGTTCTACAAAACGGCAGTTAGACCTGCTATGTTATATGGTGCTGAATGTTGGGCTATGACTCGAGCACATGAGCAAAAGATGAAAGTTGCAGAGATGAGGATGTTAAGGTGGATGTGTGGACATACGAGGATGGATAGAATAAGGAATGAGAGTATTAGAGAGAGAGTCGGAGTTGCATCTATTGAAGAAAAACTTCGGGAGACACGTTTGAGATGGTACGGACATGTACTTAGAAGACCAATAAATGCCCCTGTTAGACGATGTGAAACTATGATAAATACGCACATTAAAAGAGGGAGAGGAAGACCAAAAAAGACTTGGTTGGCAACAATAAAACAAGATAAATTTTATTTAAATCTAGATGATGATATAGTAGGGGATAGAACTCAATGGCGTAAAAGGATCCATATAGCCGACCCCACCTAGTGGGATAAGGCTTTGTTGTTGTTGTTGTTGTTGTATTCAATCTATGACATTCATTGTCGTATTAGAAAAAAATATAATCATTAGTCAATATGATGTAATTTGTTTCACTTAAATTTTGGTCTAATTGACTTTATAATTACTATAAGTGGTTAATAAGACAACTTGAAAGAAATTATAAGAATAAAATTTGGTTGAGCTGATTTCAAAATGTTTTGAATTGCATTGGAGCATGTAGTGCGCCGACATGGCTTATTATCAAAATTGTATCTTCCCCCTAGAGACCAAAACTCCCACATGGAACTTTGTTTCACATATTTCTTTATGCTGTTGCATTATTCTAGTGGAACCCACCTGAAGGCTAAAAAAGTAATATGATAGTTTTTCTGTAAGAAATCTAGTCTGTTTTCTCCCGTCTGCATATGTCTTGCATTTTCCATTTGATGAAAGATTCAGTATTAACAAGTTCTAGAAATGCCTAGATGCCAAAATTTTAGAAGTACCTAGATACCAAAATATTGAGATTGAACTGATGAAATGATGTTTCTCAGTGATTGTAGAGCTCGTGCTATTTTTTTTTTTTAATTTTTTATATTAGTGAATGAGAAGAATGCTTTGTTAGTGAATATGGAGGAAAGGATGTTGGTGCTTTGGCTGTTCCTTATGATGATGCTATCTTCTTTAATTGGTTCTTATTGGAGGAGTAAGCTGCAAAGGGGCTATTTTTCTATATTTTCGTTTTGAGCTTGTATATCTTTATAGAGAGTTATTGTTTGGGATTAATTGTTGAAGAAATCTCTTTGTATATATATTTGTAACTGGTTCCCTTGCAATTTTGAAAAAAAAGAAAGAAAAAGAAAAAGAAAAAAATAATAGACCATTTCTTCTGCATCGATTGAATGTGAAAACAAAATTTGTTTGTTTTGATATTGTAAAGGGCATATAGCTAAAATTGACGATGTAATTATTAGTTGCCTGAATCTAAGTGCATGTGCAACATGTCCTATATGCTCAACAGAGGGGAAAAAAAAACCCCCCCGGGGCTATGGTGCAGCGGTAGGGTAACTAGTTGTTAACCCAGGCATCCGCGGTTCGATCTCCAGCTACGGTGCATTTTGCAGGATTTTTTCCTCCAAATGGGGCGCGAACCCTGGGACACTGGGCTTCTAGACTGCCCACCACGAGCGCTTCCCGATTTACCCTGGTGACCGGTGGAAAACTTCCGTAGGACCGGGCCGGTCACTTCAGGTTCAATTTGTCTGCTGCCTGGTTCATCATTTTTTTTTCAACAGAGGAAAAAAAAACTTGGTGCTAACTAACATGATTCCTGATAAATTTAAATACGAGTCACTCTTCTAATTCGAAAACAAATTTATCTTAATTTGAATAAATGAGAAGACATTTTGTCTCCTCAATCCTCTTTTCTTTTGTTTGATATTAGGGGAGCAACTTCATGTTTTGTGGGATAGATGAAGTGTTTTGTTTTATTTTTTGTCAGTTATCAAGCAAGAGGTTGGGGAATTTTACTATTAACATACTTTGGTTTATTAATGTTCCTAGAATTGTATAGGTTTCTCTTTTATGGTCATTTTTATTTGTTCATCTTTTATGAACTAATAATATGCTTTATTTTTTTACTTTTTTACTTGAGTATTCAATTAGATTTTCTAATTGTTTCTGTGCTGTTCAATAATGCATGTTTTCCATACAATTATCGAATTATCATGTATAAATTGGTCTGGGGGTTAGATTTATCTATTTGACTGTCATTCCCTTCTTGACTGTATGAGTTCACTTTGATCCAACTCATTTTTTAAGCTACAAAATGCATCTACTCTATCTTTCTTTCATTATGTTAACAAGTATACTTGGTGCAAGTTGAGGTTCTTGGTTCTAATTTAACAATCACATGGCTTTCATATTGTTATCTGTTAACATGATGTTTTGTTGAATTAGTCCAAATGAACTCTATTAATCTTTCTTCTCACCTCATGTATAATTGTCAATATAAATTTCCAGATCATTCTGTTCGAATACTAGTTATTTCTTTTTCTTCTACAGAACCTGGCTATTATGAAGATGGAAACTTCGGTGTTAGATTGGAGAATGTTCTTATAGTCAAGCAAGCAAAAACTTCATTCAATTTTGGTGAAAAAGGATATCTAGAGTTTGAGCACATAACTTGGGTGAGTTGGCAATGACTTCTTGTTTTCTTGAGCGTATGGAATATCAGAGAATTTAATTGGATTTCGTAAAACCAAGTAGATAAGTTGATGTAACCACACTATAGGAGGAATAGTGTTTAACAATTTCTATGTAAATGCATTTGATAGAGTATATACATAATTATTTTAATGTGGTTTAGAAAAGAAAGAATCTTCAATCATTATTTTGATGTGACAAAAAGACATGAATGAAACTGTAATTATTAGCTTTAGAACTACTAGGAGTGTGATAAATGAATTTATTGTAGCTATTTGTTTATGTGAACTCAAGACTTAGTTGCTAATGTTTTGTATTGCACTAAATAAACTTACCATCATATCGGTAGATAACCCTTATTGGTGGATGTTTTTTTCCCATGATAGTGTGCTAATTAATGGAATAACAAGAATAAGTCTTTTCCCACTAGGTGGGGTAGGCTTGTGTTAATTAATGGAAGTGTAAATAAATTAAAATTGAACTATGAACTGAAAAAAGTTGAAACTAATGGTTTAAAGTTAGGTATAAACTAATATATTAAATATAGTTTCTATGGTAGGGTTGCTAGACAATATAATAGTTAATCTATATTGACCTGAAAATTCTTTGCGAGATTGAGATATTTTAGATTTATTATTCAATAAGAAACTAATAAACATATCTTAAACAAAAGAAATTGTGGGTGGTAGAAAGTAGTTCTTAGAGTCGAGTTAGAAAATTTAATAGCATTACGATAACACCCACTTTATTTTATAAATTGTATTAGGTTGTACAAAGAAAAAAAAATTAATGTTGTAAAGAGATGAGAATGCATGGATGGAATTGTTGGGATAAAATGAAATGTTATTATCCAAGTGAAATTAGATATGCTCTAATAAATAATAAAATTTGGAAAAAAATTGGGATGGGATGGTATGAACATATTCAAAGACAACCAATGATTCTATAGTTAGATGACTTAAATTAATAAGAATAGTTTATCTTAATTTAATTATTTTCCTTAATAGTCTTAGTGATGATTTTCATAGAGATCAATTGGATAAACATGATTATTTAATTTTGATTTTGTAATTTTTAAATAACATTGATAAGCAAACATCATCGAGGTTAAAAGATGATAAAATCAATTAATAGAATTGAATGTGAATCCTATTTTAGTTTATTCAAATAATAGACAGATCTAATGTTATAGGTACAAATAAAGCTGTGAAACACGTGATGATGCAAATCCTGTAAGCAATTCGGACTTGACAAATTTGTACCAATGAATATGTATTACGGAAGTCAAGTGGTCATTTATTTGGTAAACAAATAAAGTTTTAACAATACAATAAAGACACTAAAGTTGACTATCCCACTTCCACAAATGCATTGTATTTAAAAAAAAACTTTTGAATATTAGATCATTATAATATCTTTACCTAATATTTAACCAGGACTTACTTACTATGCATTAGAAGTTGTATGCATTATTATGCTTGGGTATATTATATAAATACATTGTAATTTTTTTTATAGTTTGATGGAATTACATCTCTATTCTTTATTTATTTATTTGTGCTTGGTTCTTTTATTTATTTATTTTGTATTCACTTGGACAGGCACCATACCAAAAGAAACTTATTGATTCAGCTTTGTTGACCCCAGAAGAAATTGAATGGTTAAATTGCTACCACTTAGATTGTAGAGAAATACTGGCACCATACTTGAATGAGCAGGAATCAGAATGGCTTAAGAAAGCAACTGTGCCCATTGGTGTATGCGGTTAAAGCTGCTCAACTCTTATTACTATCCCATGTTGTGAACCCTTTTTTACTTTCATTAGCAACCTCTGAACTATTTAAAACTTTCTTGTTTCTAACAGTTTTACTTGCCACAGAATAAAAAGAATACATGAGTATATATTATATATTTGAAGGTAGGCAGGTGGTACGTCTCGTCTCCCTGCTTTCTTGGAAGGAATTACCATCTAATCGGTGGTGGTTGTCTGTCAAGGATTTTCATAGCTAAATTGACATTTGCTTCATTAAGTTTATAGCCACCTGATATTGGTTGTTGCTTTTCATAGATAAAACGAGATGTGCTTCATTACTGCCATCTGAGATTGATGATAAACATGGCTAGTACCTCTATTTTGATGTGAGCTCGTTTACTAGTACAGATTTCCCTTTAAGGGATATGGTGATGCGAACCCAAAGAGAAGAAGTCTCAAGAACATACAACAAATGGAAGAAAAGAGAAAGATAGTTTAAATCGAAAAGATAGAGAACGAAAGAAAGAACCTTAACTCAATGCTTAGGAAAGCATGAACTTTGGTATAGAAGAAGAAGATAGACGTCATAATCTTGGGATTGAGATTGATAAGTCTTGAATGCCACAAGGGGATGTCTTGATAAGTTCTAGTTCAATGAAAAACCAACAAGTGAGAGCCTCACCATGTAGTAGATTGGAATATGCCCAAAAGTTACATGTTATGGCCGCCACCACCTTAATTTAAAATTATAGGGTGACCTAAAAACCCTAAAAGGCCAAAAGAAAGGTCATTTAGTAGAGACCTATGTAGATTAAATAGACATATTGAGTTCTTGGCACCATTACAACCCAAATAAATTAGAAATTGAGTCAAAATTGAACCCACAAAATTAACATATCCCTCTTATATAGACAAGAGACTTAAGTGACTAGTTAAGCTCATCTAAGGCTTGAATTAGGTTGACTAAGCCGATGTCTTGCTCTTAGTCAAACCTTTTCAATGGTAGTTTTGACTTTCACATATTCAATTAGCACATTAAGTGTTTCTTTAATCTTTTTAGCCTTAGCCCTTATAATTGAGTCTCCTTTGATGTATAATGAATTATCAACATCTTCAGAGCATGATTCATATCATTAGCTTGTTGGGCCAATTGTTCGCTTCCTTTGACTTCATCATTCCCCCTCTCCTCAAAAGGATTCGTCCTCGAATCTTGATTACCTACATCAAAGGGAGAGAAATCAGAAACATTAAATGTGGAATTCACATTATACTCACTCGGTAAGTCAAACTTGTAGGCATTATCATTGATTCGCGCCACGACTTGAAATGGTCCATCGCCTCTTGGATGCAATTTAGTACGACGTTTAGCAGAAAATTTCTCCTTTCTCATATTCTTTTCAATTTGCATTTTTACTTTCTCATGCATTTGCCTCACAAATTCAGCTTTCCTTTACCATCCAAACTAACATGTTCAGAGACAGGCAAAGGTAACAAATCCAAAGGAGTTAGCGGATTGAAATCATATACCACTTCAAAAGGTGAACACTTAGTAGTAGAATGTTATATGCAAATTCAACATGTGGTAAACAATCTTCCTAATCTTTTAAATTTTTTTGAATGATAGCTTTTAATAAAGTAGCTAAGGTTCGATTTACTACCTCAGTTTGCCCATTTGTTTGTGGATGACACGTTGTAGAAAACAACAACTTTGTTCCCAATTTGCCCCATAGTGTCTTTCAAAAGTAGCTTAGAAAATTTGCATCACGATCTGAAACTATACTTTTCGGCACTCCATGAAGTCGTACAATATCCCTAAAGAAGAGATCAACAATATAGTTAGCATTATCTATTTTCCTACGAGGAATAAAATGAGCCATTTTAGAAAATCTGTCTGCGACCACAAAAATAGAATTCATACCTCGTTTTGACCTTAGTAAACATACAATGAAGTCCATAGAAATATCAACCAAAGGTTCACTAGGAATTGGTAGAGGTATATACAATCCATGAGGTAAAGATTTAGATTTTGCTTGCCTACATGTGATATACTTCTCACAAAATTTGACTACATCTCCTTTCATATACGGCCAAAAGAAATGTTCTAGCAAAACTTCTAGTGTTTTCCTCACTCCAAAATGTCCCATTAGTCCCCCACCATGGGTTTCTTGGACTAATAATTCGCTTAATGAACAATTAAGCACACATAACCTATTAATTCTAAATATAAATCCCTCATGCCTATGAAACTTCCCAAATACAGCATGCTCACAAACTTCAAATACATTTTCAAAGTCAGGATCTTTAGAATATAGATCTTTAATGTATTCAAATCATAACAATTTAGTGTTCAAAGTATAGAGCAAGGTATACCTTCGAGATAAAGCATCTGCAACAGTATTTTCCATACCTCGTTTATACTTGATCACATAAGGAAATGATTCAATGATCTCCACCCATTTCGCATGACGTCTATTCAACTTACTTTGACTCTTCAAGTGCTTCAATGATTCATGATCAGTATGAATGACAAACTCCTTGGGCCACAAGTAATGCTGCCAAGTCTCTAAAGCCCTCACCAATGCATACATCTTGTTGTCATAAGTGGTACTCAAAGCTGCTTCGCTCAATTTCTCACTAAAATAAGTTAGGGGTCGACCTTCTTGTATTAGCACAGCTCCAATACCTATTCCTGATGCATCATACTTAATTTCAAAAGTTTTAGCAAAGTTAGGTAATGCAAGTAATGATGCAGAACTTAATTTCCCCTTAAGTGAGTTAATGGCTGAATCCTGTTCACTATCTCAACGAAATCCAACTTTCTTTTTAACAATTTCGGTCAAAGGTGTAGCTAAAGTGCTAAAATTCTTAACAAACCTTCTGTAGAAACTTGCCAACCCATGGAAGCTACGTACCTCAGTTATGATTTTTGGTGTTGGCCATTCACGAATAGCCTTAACATTCTTCTCATCAATTGCTATTCCCTTAGCACTAACAATATAACCAAGAAACTAAATCTGGTTTGTGCAAAAAGAACATTTTTGAAGATTAGCATACAACTTTTTATTTCGCAAAATAATTAGAACATTTTATAAATGATTCAGATGCTCCTCTAAATATTTGCTATAAATGAAGATGTCATCAAAATATACTACACTAAAATTTCCAATAAAAGCACGGAAAATATGGTTCATTAACCTCATAAAAGTACTAAGTGCATTAGTAAACCCAAATGACATTACTAACCATTCGTACAAACCATACCTAGTCTTAAATGCAGTTTTCCATTCGTCTCCCTCACGCATGCGAATTTGATGATAACCCGACTTCAGATCAATTTTAGAGAAAATGTAAGTCATGTAGTTCATCTAGCATATCATCTAATCTAGGAATAGGATGACGATACTTTACCGTAATCTTGTTGATACCCCTACAATCAATGCACATTCTCCAAGTTTCATCCTTCTTAGGTACTAGCAAAATGGGGACAACACCTGGACTTAAACATTCTCGGACATACCCTTTTCTCATCAATTCTTCAACTTCCCTTTGAAGTTCTTTTATCTCAGCAAGATTACACCTATAGGCTGACCAATTAGGAATTATGACTCCAGGGATGAAATCAATTTGGTGCTCTATTCCTCTAAGTGGTGGCAATCCATTAGGAACCTCATTAGGGAATATATCATCAAATTCCTGCAAAAGAGATTTAACAACACTAGGCAATGTAGAGTCAAGATCGTTAGTGTTAAAATCGGCCTCCTTGTACAAAAGTACAATCATTGACTGTGAAGCATAAAACGCTCTCTTAACCTCTCTTTCTTTTGCATAAAAGCTTCCTTTTTTACTCTCTTGCTTTTGAATTTCTTTTCCCCTTTCATTCTTTTTTCCACTCATCTCATCCTCACCTTTTCTTTTTTCACACTCTTTTTCTTTTCCATTCTTTTTCCTTTTCTCATTTTCTTTTTTCTCACAATCTTTTCTTTTTTCACTCTCATTTTTGATCCTCAATTGATCTTCATATACTTGCTCAAGAGTCAATGGTACAAGAGTTACATGTTTACCATGCATCATAAAAGAATACTTATTTTTAAACCCACATGCATGACCTTCCTATCAAATTGCCATGGTCTACCTAAAAGTAGATGACCTACATGCATTGGTACTACGTCACAAAGTATCTCATCATGATACCTACCAATGGAAAATGAAACCAACACTTGCTTGTTGACCTTGACTTCCCCGCAAGGTCTAGGATGCTTAGTGGTAGGTAAGCATAATTTCTCAACCAAAATAGTACTAGCGACATTAGTGAACTTTCCCCATCTATAATCATACTATATACCTTGTCTTTGATGTGACAACGGGTATGAAATATGTTGTCTCGTTGTTCTTCATTATCTTCTTTCACTTGCACATTTAGAGCACGCCTAGTGACAAGAGCTTCACCTTCGACGGGATACTCTTCTGCATCAATTTCCAATAATGGGGGCAACATCTTCGGACTCACTCTCAGTCTCCATGTCACCATTTTCTTTCAATATTATAATTCTTTTGTTTGGCATTGTGATGCTATATGCCCCTTTCCCCAAGCACTTAAAACATTTAATATCACTATTTCTTGAAGGTTGGAGGGGTTCCTTTCCCTTGACCAATGAAGAGTTTGCATCTTTATTCTTTGAAAAATCGGGTTTTTTCTTTGATTCAACTTTATCATCTTTTTTGTTCCAGCTAGATTTCCAAGTTGACGTATTAGAACTTTGCCCCCATGCTTGATTGGTCCCTTCCTTTTGAGTTGTCTTTCAACTTTCATGGACATATGCACATGTCTTCAAGCTCCACATAATGTTGCAACTCCACTACATTTGCAATTTCATGATTTAATCCTTGTAAACATCGTGACATGGTTGCTTCTCGGTTCTTCTCCACATTGTCTCGAATCATCGCAATTTCCATCTCTTTGTGGTATTCCTCTACAGTCTTGGATCTTTGTGTGAGACTTTGTAATCGTTGATACAAATCCCGATAGTAATGTGTTGGAATGAATCTCTTTCTCATAATAGTTTTCATCTCCTCCTAACTACTAACGGGTCTCTCTTTGTTTCTTCTCCTACTTAGAATAATTTGATTCCACAAAATAATTGCATAATCAACAAATTCAACGACAGCGAGTTTTACATTCTTCTCTTCAGAATAGTTGTGACAATCAAATATTAATTCCACTTTCTTTTCCCACTCCAAATAGGCTTCAGGATTACTTTTGCCTTGAAATGAAGGAATCTTCATCTTGATATTTCCCAAGTTTCTATCCACATGATTATTCATCCTTCCTCTTCTACCACCAACTCGAGCATGATCCGATCTGCCACTTGAAGCTCTATCATCAATGTCCTCAGATACGCCATCATCATCATCATCATCATGGTCACCACGGTTATATGATCTAGCATTTCGAGAAGAAACTCTACCAACTTGGCTATGTTGTAATCCAGCAATTACAGCATCTTGTTTCTCTAATCTGTCGATAATCTGATTAAAACGGATTTCCATGCGTTCCAAGTGTTGTCTCAAAGCACGTTGATCAAGTGATTCTTTAGGTCTTGCTTCCTCTCCACTTGTCGCCATTGAACAATCTGTTTCACTCAAACATTCTAACTCACCAATGTTAGCTCTTTAAAGAACTTAGAATTGAGGCAATTCCCTGTAAGCATTCGTGGACTATGAAAACACCCAAGGGTGTTAGGACAAAAGATGGAAATTGAAGACTAAAAAATACAAATTGCAGAATTGAAAATAAGTGCTGAAAGGAAATTTGACAGAATTGAATCTAGGCAAAATTGAGGATACTGCAGAATTGAAAGATAGCAAAACTTGAATTAAAGAGCTTAAAGGAAAGTTGCCAGAACTTAATCTAGGCTGCCAGAATTGAATCTAGGCAAACTTTAAAGGAAATGAGAGTACTTGAAATAAGAGCTAAAAGGAAAGTTGTCAGAACTTAATCTAGGCTGTCAGAATTGAATTTAGGTAAAGTTTAAAAGAAATGAGAGTACTTGAAATAAGTGCTGAAATAAAAGTCGCCAGAACTTAATCTAGGCTGCCAGAATTGAATCTAGGCAAACTTTAAAGGAAATGAGAGTACTTGAAATAAGAGTGATGCGAACCCAAAGAGAAAAAGTGTCAAGAACATACAACAAATGGAAGAAAGAGAGAAAGATAGTCTAAATCGAAAAGATGGAAAATGAAAGAAAGAACCTCGACCCAATGCTTAGGAAAGCACGAACCTTGGTATAGAAGAAGAAGAAGAAGATAGACGCCATAACCTTGGGATGGAGGTTGATAAGTCTTGAACACCATAAGAGGATGACTTGATAAGTTCTAGTTCAATGAAGAACCAACAAGTGAGAGCCTCACCATGTAGCCGATTGAAATAAGCAAAAATTACACGTTGTGGCCGCCACTCCCTTAATTTATAGCTATAGGATGACGTAAAAACCCTAAAAGGCCAAAAGGAAGCTCATTTAGTAGAGGCCTATGTAGACTACATAGCCATATTGAGCTCTTGGCACCATTACAACCCAAATAAAGCTAGAAATTGGGCCTAAATTGAACCCACAAAATCAACATATCCCTCTTACATAAACAAGAGACTTAAGTGACTAATTAAGCTCATTTAAGACTTGAATTAGGTTGACTAAGCCGTATGACTTGTTCTTGGTCAAACCTTCTTCAATGGTAGCTTTGGCTTTCACATCTTCAATTAGCACATTAAGTACTTCTTTCATCTTTTTAGCCTTAGCCCTTGCATAATGGAGCATGATCCATATCGTTAGCATGTTGGGCAACTTGTTTACTTCCTTTGACTTCATCAAAGAGCTGAAAGGAAAGTTGCCAGAACTTAATCTAGGCTGCCAGAATTGGATCTAGGCAAAGTTTAAAGGAAATGAGAGTACTTGAAATAAGAGCTGGAATGAAAGTTGCCAGAACTTAATCTAGGCTGCTAGAATTGAATCTAGGCAAAGTTTAAAGGAAATGAGAGTACTTGAAATAAGAGCTGGAATGAAAGTTGCCAGAGCTGGAAATGAGAAAAATAAATTTGCAAACAAAGTCTCTTCTTTCTTTTTTTTTCACCATCTTTTGCTATTTTTTTTTCCGGCTTTTCTCTTTTGTTTTTTTTTCTTTTTTTCTTCCTTTCTTTGTTTTTTTTGCCGAAAATCACAATTTTTTCCCTCCTTTTTTTTTTGAGAGCAACAAAGCAAGTATGACTTGCTAAGCAAAAAAAAAGGAACAAAAATAAGATAGAGACTCAAGAACACAAAGAAAAGGATAACCAAATCGATTTAGAAAAATTAAGGTTCTGATACCAAATGATGCGAACCCAAAGGAAGAAGTCTCAAGAACATACAATAAATGGAAGAAAGAGAGAAAGATAGTCTAAATCGAAAAGATGGAGAACGAAAGAAAGAACCTCGAGCCAATGCTTAGGAAAGCATGAACCTTGGTATAGAAGAAGAAGATAGATGCCACATCCTTGGGATGGAGGTTGATAAGTCTTGAACACCAAAGGGGATGTCTTGATAAGTTCTAGTTTAATGAAAAATCAATAAGTGAGAGCCTCACCATGTAGTAGATTGGAATATGCCCAAAAGTTGCATGTTGTGGCCGCCACCCCCTTAATTTATAGCTATAGGGTGACCTAAAACTCCTAAAAGGTCAAAAGGAAGCCCATTTAGTAGAGGCCTATGTAGACTACATAGACATATTGAGCTTTTGGCATCATTACAACCCAAATAAAGCTAGAAATTGAGCCTAAATTGAACCCACAAAATCAACATATCCCTCTTATATAGACAAGAGACTTAAGTGACTAGTTAAGCTCATCTAAGGCTTGAATTAGGATGACTAAGCTGTATGTCTTGCTCTTAGTCAAACCTTCTTCACTGATTGCTTTGGCTTCCACATCTTCAATTAGCAGATTAAATGCTTCTTTCATCTTTTTAGCCTTAGCCCTTGTAATTGGGTCTCCTTTGATGCATAATGAATCATCAACATCTTCTAGAACGGGTTGAGCATGATCCATATCATTAACTTGTTGGGCTAATTGTTCACTTCCTTTGACTCCATCATATGGAGGCCGAATAGGTTGAGTGTTGGTAGATAGCATGAGTTGGTCTAAGATTATACATTGGGCTGAATTAGCTATCCCATTGAAATATCTCATATCACAAATATTATTTGTTCAAGTAGATTTTTGAATTAGAATAGCCAAGATACAGGGCACCTTTCTGTCTTAATAGTTTTTGGAAAATTGGATTGTTGTGAAAATTAACCTTACCATCAACGAGATTCAAAATAGTTAAGACGATTTTGCTTGATAAATTTGCAAAATGTACTTTAGTGAGGTTTGTCTCTGATAATTTTTAGGGCAAATTTTCTAATTATGCAGCCAAAAGGTTGTGGACTTCCAATGGGAAAATTATTATTTAAATTTATCAAAATGTGCACAAGGTCACGGAACTTTCGAATATTATCCTTGCTGGACTTAGTTGCCCATTCTTGCTCCCACTCAAATCAGTTGCCTGTGCATATTTGGCATTAACTGATTCGTATCTTCCCGGCAATCTATTTTGAAGAAATATACCCTATTTCAATCAAAAGTTGATCTCCCTTCGCGGTATTCTATCGAATAGTGCCCTCATTTTATTTTGTCAAGTAACATTGATGAAGGCCCAACTTTTATATATATGTTTCGTTAGCGATCATGAGTGACGTGTTCATGTGGAGTTGTCAGTTTGGTTTTTTCTAATAAAAAAATTCTTATGTTCTCATTCCACCGCTCAATATTTTTAGTATTAAAATATTTTTTCCCTCTCTTCCCTTTCTCCCTCCATTACAAAAACCGTCACTGATGAATGCCAAGGAGTTACAAGCTTACAAGACAAAGCTGAGAATGAAGAGGCATTGAAGAGAATTGGAGGACCCCAAATAAGGTCCAAGACTAAAAACATGAAGCAAGTCTTGGAGGGCTTAATAATGGAGCTCAAGGAAAAGGAGATCAATGCACAATGGAGGCAACAACTAAATGAATCATATTCCTTCAACTTGAAAGTGAAATTGAGCCAACATCAGGACCAAGTATGTATTTTTGGGGGATTTTTCTAGATGACTTTCAATATCCTTTGATGAGTTTTAATGCCTTTTTGAGAATTCCTAAGATAGTATTAGGAATTAGTGGTTGCATTAGTGGAAAATAAATGCCCATGTATTCATGCATGTATGATAATGGTGCATCATTAGTGCTTAGTGGGAAGTGTAGTAGAGGTTAATGTTTCAACCTCCACTAAGTCTATATATAGGAAAACTCTTGTATGGTTAAAAAAGGTTTTGGGTTGGAATGAAATCTGAGTTTTCTCTATTGTGAGAGCTTCCTTAGAGTTCTTAGGCAAAAAACTAAATCTGATCTTTTCAAGGCAACTTGTGGCGATCAAAACACCCATGACTTATCACTCTTCTTATCTTGAGTTTGACGTCAATATCCTTCCCCAATTGAATTTCAAGATGAACCGATTGCGGCGATCTTATCATTTGGTATCAGAGCCTCTAGGTTTCTTGATTTTCAGGTTTGTGTTTTGTTTGTCAATTCAAAAAAAAATATCATCCTTTTATTCTTGTTCATCTTCGGTATCTTTTCATTCTCCATCTCTATTTGTCGTCAATTTCTATTCTCTATTTGGGTCCTAAACTAAAAAAAAATATAAAAAAGAGGGGAAAAAAGGAAAAAAAGAAGAGAATTTGTGAATTAAAAGGTCTCAATATTCCTCTCATTGCTCTTGATCGTTGCTGAGTTTCTTGTTCTATCCGTTTATTTCTCTTGTTCTACTCATATTTTCTTGTTGGTTTCTTGCTCACTTGATCGTCAACTTGTTGTCTTGAGACAGAGAAAGAAAAATCATTGATAAGGTTCTTTTCTTAAGAGCTTATAAAGGAAGCTGAGTGGCTAAATTTGAGTGCAAACATGTGAGTAGAGTGGTGAGGTCCTTCTAACATTTCTTTTGTAATTGCCCTTGTCATCTTCTTCTGTTGCAAGCATGGGTGGGGAAAAAACACCTAATTCCCCTAGGCGAGATCCTAATAGGCTTCAAATGGAGGCACTTACGCAACACTTTGAGAGGTTGCTTCAAAGACACCTTGAAGGATTACATGAAAGGATGAACCGACTTGAAGGAGGAAGAGTTTCCAACCATGGGGACAATTCTAATCATGAAGAATCTCATCAAGCGACCTATTCTACGGTTTTCTAAGAGAAGGAAGGAGGCGTGAAGGGGGAAGAAGACGTGAAAAAGAGATAGAGACCATAGACATGAAGATGATCTACGAGGGGTGAAAGTCAAGGAACCTTCATTCCAAGGGAGGAATAACCCCGAAACATATCTTGAGTGGGAGATGAAGATAGAACAAATCTTCTCATGCCACAATTACAATGATGGATTGAAAGTGAAGGTGGCTGCCCTTGACTTCACTGATTACGCCTTAATTTGGTGGGATGAAATGCAAAAAGAGAGAAGAAGGTATGGAGAGCATCCTATAGACACTTGGGATGAAATGAAGACTTTGATGAGAAGGAGATTCGTGCCTTCCCACACTACCACAGGGATTTGTACAACAAATTGTAAAGACTCATCCAAGGGAATAGGAGTGTGGATGAGTATTACAAGGAGATGGAGGTGGCTTTGATTAGGGCCAATATTGTGGAGGATAGGGAAGCAACCATTGCCCGGTTTCTCCATGGCTAAACCGAGATATTGGGAGACATTGTGGAGTTACAACATTATGTGGAGCTTGAAGACTTAGTTCATCAAGCAATGAAAGTGGAACAACAATTAAAGAGAAAGGGCAATATGAAGAAATTATCTTCTTCAAACTACTCTTCAAGTTGGAAGGACAAGCCAAAGGAGGGATCTTCTTCTAATTCTAAGGAGGTAACAAGCACTAAGAAGCCTATTCCTACTAATTCTTCTTCTACTTCTAAGAGTAGAGATATCAAGTGCTTTAGGTGTTTGGGAAAAGGACATATTGCATCTGAATGCTCGAATAAGAAGACTATGGTGGTGAGGGATAATGGGAGTATCTCTAGTGAAGAAATTTCTTCTAATTCCTCTTCCTCAAGTGATGGGGAAATGATAGAGCAGTCTATGCGCAAGATGGAGATCTCTTGGTGGTTAGGAGGTTATTGGGAAGTCAAGCCAAGGATCTTGAATAAGACCAAAGAGAAAATATTTTTCATACCCGTTGCCTTATATAAGATAAAACATGCTCTATAATCATTGATGGTGGGAGGTGCACCAATGTGGCAAGTTGGTCACCAAACTCAACCTAAAGACTACTCCACATGCAAGGTCATATAAACTCCAATGGTTGAGTAATAGTGGTGAATTGGTAGTGAATCAGCAAGTGATGATTAATTTCTCCATTGGCAAATATGAAGATCAAGTTCTATTTGATATTGTACCTATGGAAGCAAGCCACATTCTTCTTGGGAGACCTTGGCAGTTTGATAGGCGAGTTCACCATGATGGATTCTCCACCAAGTTTTCTCTTGTTCACAATTCTCGCAAAGTCACACTTGTACCATTATCACCTAGGGAGGTTTGTGAGGATCAAATAAAAAGAGAGAGAAAAGAGAAAAAGAAGAGCGAGAGCTTAAGAAAGAGAAAGTGTGTAAAAAAGAAAATAATTGATTTTGAGGACAAAATTCAAAAGAAAAGAGAGAATGAGGGAAAAAAGAGATAAGAATAGAAAATTTGTTAACAAGAGGAAGCGAGGTGAAGAGAACTTATTTGACAAGGCAGCCTATGTTTCTTCTTTTGTGCAAGGAAACTTGCTTGGAATCTAATACTAACTCTTTGCCTAGTGTTGTTGTTGTTATTTTGTAGGATTTTAAGGATGTGTTTCCCAAGGAAGTAGCTTACGGTTTGCCACCAATGAGGGGGATAGAACACTAAATAGACTTTATTCCTGACGCTTCTCTACCCAATAGACCAGCTTATAGGAGCAACCCTCAAGAAACAAAGGAGATACAAAATCAAGTGGAGGAGTTATTGCAAAAAGGATGGGTTAGGGAGAGCTTAAGTCCTTGTGCTGTACCCGTAATTTTGATACCTAGAAAGGATGGATCCTGGAGGATGTGCACTGACTGTAGAGCAATCAACAGCATCACAATTCGGAATAGACATCCTATCCCTAGAATTGATGATTTGCTTGATGAATTGCGTGGTGCTTGCTTCTTTTCTAAAATTGATTTGAAAAGTGAGTACCATCAAATTAGGATTGTATGAATGGAAAACTGCTTTCAAAACTAAATATGGATGTGATGGAGACAAAGGAAGTGAACAAGTTGCCCAACAAGCTAACGATATGGATCATGCTCAACCCACTCTAGAAGATGTTGATGATCCATTATGCATCAAAGGGGGCCCAATTACAAGGGCTAAGGCTAAAAAGATGAAAGAAGCACTTAATGTACTAATTGAAGATGTGAAAGCCAAAGCGACCATTGAAGAAGGTTTGACCAAGAGCAAGTCTTACGGCTTAGTCAACCTAATTCAAGCCTTAGATGAGCTTAACTAGTATCCTTAGTCTCTTGTCTATGTAAGAAGGATATGTTAATTTTGTGGGTTCAATTTAGGCCCAATTTAGCTTTATTTGGGTTGTAATGGTGCCAAGAGCTTAATAGGCCTATGTAGTCTATATAGGCCTCTATTAAATGGGCTTCCTTTTGGCCTTTTAGGGTTTTTAGGTCACCCTATAGCTATAAATATAGGGGGTGGAGGCCACAACATGGAACTTTTGGCTTATTCAATCTACTACATGGTGAGGCTCTCACTTGTTAGTTCTTCATTGAACTAGAACTTATCAAGGCATCCCCTTGTGGCGTTCAAGACTTATCAACCTTCATCCCAAGGTTGTGGCGTCTATCTTCTTCTTCTTCTATACCAAGGTTCGTGCTTCCTTAAGCATTGGGTCGAGGTTTCTTTCTTTCATTCTCCATCTTTTCGATTTAGACTATCTTTCTCTCTTTCTTCCATTTGTTGTGTGTTCTTGAGACTTCTTCTCATTGGGTTGGCATCAGATTGTATGAATGACTGGTAATGCCTTTTGGGTAAACTAATGCACCAAACACTTTTATGAGGCTTATGAACTATATTTTACGAGATTTTCTTGAAAAATTTATGGTAGTATACTTTGATGATATTTTGGTATATTCCAAGAGTTTTGTTGAGCATATTGCACATCTCCAATCTGTCTTGCATGACCTTAGAAAGGAAAAACTATATGCTAACTTAGAAAAGTGTTCTTTTTGCACTGATAATGTGAGTTTTCTTGGTTTTCATAAGTTTTAAAGGAGTGCAGGTTGATGAAGGGAAAGTTAAGGCCATTAGAGATTGACCAACTCCTAAAACTGTGAGTGAGGTTAGGAGCTTCCATGGGTTGGCATAGAAAGTTTGTGAAGGATTTTAGCATATTGGCAGCACCCCTAAATGAAATTGTTAGGAAAAAATTGGGTTTTAAATGGGGGGAATCAAGAAAATACATTTCAAGCACTTAAGAACAAACTCACACCCGCACCCATTCTTGCTTTGCCTGATTTCTCCAAATCATTTGAAATTGAATGTGATGAGATGTGGGTATTGGGATTGTTTTACTTCAAGATGGTCATCCCATTGCATATTTTAGTGAGAAGTTATGTGGCGCCACTCTCAACTATTCCACTTATGATATAGATTGAATGCACTTGTTAGAGCTTTGCAAACATGACAGTATTATCTTTTACCTAAAGAATTTGTCATTCATAGTGATCATGAATCTTTGAAGTATTTGAAAGGGCAGGGGAAGCTCAACAAAGGCATGCCAAGTGGGTTGAATTTCTTGAAGAATTTTTTTATGTGATTAAGCACAAGCAAGAAAGGACAAATGTTGTAGCAGATTCACTTTCAAGAAGGTATACTTTGCTTGTTACACTTGAAACTAAATTGCTTGACTTTGACTATATTAAAGAATTATATGTACATGATAATGAATTTTTCCAATTATATGCTGCGTGTGAAAAGAAATCACAAAATGGATTTGTTAGGCATGATAACTACTTGTTTAAGAATAACAGACTTTGTGTACTTTGAGGATCCATGCGTGAATTGCTAGTTAGGGAAGCACATGAGGGGGGTTTAATGGGACACTTTGGGGTTCAAAAGACCTTAGAAATGCAGCATGAACATTTTCATTGGCCACATATGAAGCATGATGCGCATAAATTTTGTGAAATGTGCATTGTGTGTAGAAAAACAAAATCATAGGTATCACCTCATGGACTTTACACTCCTTTGCCTATTCCTGATGATGGAGACAAAGGAAGTGAACAAGTTGCCCAACAAGCTAACGATATGGATCATGCTCAACCCACTCTAGAAGATGTTGATGATCCATTATGCATCAAAGGGAGCCCAATTACAAGGGCTAAGGCTAAAAAATGAAAGAATAATGTACTAATTGAAGATGTGAAAGCCAAAGCGACCATTGAAGAATGTTTGACCAAGAGCAAGTCTTACGGCTTAGTCAACCTAATTCAAGTCTTAGATGAGCTTAACTAGTATCTTTAGTCTCTTGTCTATGTAAGAATGATATGTTAATTTTGTGGGGTCAATTTAGGCCAAATTCTAGCTTTATTTGGGTTGTAATGGTGCTAAGAGCTCAATAGGCCTATGTAGTCTATATAGGCCTCTACTAAATGGGCTTCCTTTTGGCCTTTTAGGGTTTTTAGGTCACCCTATAGCTATAAATATAGGGGGTGGCGGCCACAACATGTAACTTTTGGCTTATTCAATCTACTACATGGTGAGACTCTCACTTGTTGGTTTTTCATTGAACTAGAACTTATCAAGGCATCCCCTTGTGGCGTTCAAGACTTATCAACCTCCATCCCAAGGTTGTGGCGTCTATCTTCTTCTTCTTCTATACCAAGGTTCGTGCTTCCTTAAGCATTGGGTCAAGGTTTCTTTCTTTCATCTCCATCTTTTTGATTTAGACTATCTTTTTCTCTTTCTTCCATTTGTTGTGTGTTCTTGAGACTTCTTCTCATTGGGTTCACATCACCTGATTTCCCGTGGACTAACTTGTCTATGGATTTTGTTTTAGGGCTGCCACTCACTCAAAAAGGTAAGGCCTTCATTTTTGTGGTAATTGATAGATTTTTCAAGATGACACACTTCATACTTTGCCACAAAGTGGACAATGCAACTCATGTGGTAGATTTGTTTTTCAGAGGTGGTAAGACTTCATGACATGCCTAGGAGCATTGTTTCAGATCGTGACACCAAATTCTTAAGCCATTTTTGGAGGACCTTATGAAACAAGCTGGGAACAAAGCTTCTTTTCTCCACCACATGCCACCCTCAAACTGACGGCCAAACTGAGGTGGTAAATAGAACTCGTTCTACTCTTTTTAGAGCAATTATTAAGAAGAACATTAAGTCTTGGGAAGAATGTTTACCCCATGTTGATTTTGCTTACAATAGGGTTGTACATTCTACTACTCAATTTTCTCCTTTCGAGATTGTTTATGGGTTCAATCCGCTAACGCCACTTGATTTGCTTCCTTTACCTAACACGACTTCTTTAGTTCACAAGGATGACAAAACAAAGGCGGAATATGTGAAGAAGGTTCATGAGCAAGTTAAAGCTCAAATTGAGAAGAAAATGGAGCAATATACAAATAGAGCTAATAAAGGGATAAAACGAGATGTCCTTCAACCCGATGATTGGGTGTGGGTTCATATGAGGAAGGAAAGGTTCCCTGCCCAAAGGAAATCAAAGCTTCAACTCAGAGGAGATGGATCATTCCAAGTATTGGAAAGAATTAATGACAATGCTTACAATTGACTTGCCCGGTGAGTATGGTGTTAGCGCAACGTTTAATGTGGCTGATTTGCATCCTGTTGATGTAGTTGATGAGGACCTAAATTCGAGGACGAATTCACCTAAAGATGGAGGGAATGATGAAAGCCAACAAGGTTAAAAGCTTACAAGACAAAACCGAGGATGAAGAGGCATTGAAGAGAATTGGAGGACCCCAGACAAGGTCCAAGACTAAAAACATGAAGCAAGCCTTGAAGGGCTTAATAATGGAGCTCAAGGAAAAGGAGGATCAATGGCAACAACTAAATGAATCACATTCCTTCAACTTGAAAATGAAATTGAGCCAATCTGAGGACCATTTTCGTATGTATTTTTGGGGGATTTTTCTAGAATGACTTTCAATGTCGCTTTGAGAGTTCCTAAGATAATATTAGGAATTAGTGGTTGCATTAGTGGAAAATAAATGTCCATGCATTTATGCATGCATGCTAATGGTGCATCATTAGTGCTTAGTGGGAAGTGTAGTAGAGGTTAATGTTTCAACCTCTACTAAGTCTATATATAGGAAAACTCGTGTATGGTTAAATCAGGTTTTGGGTTGGAATGAAATCTGAGTTTTCTTTATTGTGAGAGCTTCCTTAGAGTTCTTAGGCAAAGAAGTAAATTTGATCTTATCAAGGCAACTTATGGCGATCAAAACATCCATGACTTATCACTCACATTCTTATCTTTCTTGAGTGTGGAGTCAATATCCTTTCCCAACTGAATTTCAAGGCGAACCGATTGCGACGATCTTATCACTCACTCTCTCTTCACTTTCCCAATTTTTAAATTTTTTCTCGTACTCGCGCGCTTCTCCTTCGTCAGCGTCTTTTGTCGCTCTTATTTCTACCCTTGTTGTTGTCTTTTGTTGCTGTCGTTCATTCCTTCATCAGACGCAAATAAAGTTACCTCAATATTCTTGTCTTCTGCCAATGAAGATCCCCAAACTCAAACAAAATCCCATGTTGCCATCGTCTTCTATTGTTGTAGCTCCTTCCGTTGCCTACGGCTTCCCTTTGCTGTTGCTCCTCCCTTTGCCAAACGGAACACAGAGTTATATCATGGCTCTTTTCGCCAGCCACGAAGGTCCCCAAACTCAAATAAGCACAACGCTGCCGACCCCACCCTTTCATTTTATTTTTAGCAAGGTTATTCTCAAACTAAGAGCAACCTCCATCGCAAATTAAGGCGATGGTAGCGTTACAATGTGGCGGCTCTACTATACAGTAAAATCGATAATAGTTATGCTTATACACGTTGTATCATCTACTCCACTAGTGGGTGCTACAACTTCATTTCTGGTTATACACATTGTAGCAGCTAAACATTAAGTAGCTGCTACAACGAGATAGTTGAGTGAGTTTAATGTTGCAACAACTACATAACGACTAGCTGTTACAACATCTATAACCAGAGTTGAAGTTGTAGTAGCTACTAGTTGATGTGATCACCTTGAATCGAATCGCCTTGAATTTCAGTTTGGGGAAAGATATTGACGCCACACTCAAGAAAGATAAGAAGGTGAGTGATAAGTTATGGGTGTTTTGATCGCCACAAGTTGCCTTGATAAGATCGGATTTAGTTCTTAGCCTAAGAACTTGAAGGAAGCTCTCACAATAGAGAAAACTCAGATTTCATTCCAATCCAAAAACTACTTAGCCATACAAGAGATTCCCTATATATAGACTTAGTGGAAGTTGAAACATCAACCTCTAATAAACTTCCCACTAAGTACTAATTGTGCACCATTATCATGCATGCATGATAATCCCTAATAATAGCTTAGTAACTCTCAAAAAGGCATTAAAACCCACCAAAGGACTTCAAAAGTCACTCTAGAAAAATCCCCCAAAAATACATACGAAAATGGTCCTCATGTTGGCTCAATTTCATTTTAGTTGAAGAAATGTGATCCATTTAGTTGTTGCCTCCATTGTGCATTGATCCTCCTTTTCCTTGAGCTCCATTATTAAGCCTTCCAAGGCTTGCTTCATTTTTTTAGTCTTGGACCTTGTCATGGGTCCTCCAATTCCCTTCAATGCCTCTTCATCCTCGGCTTTGTCTTGTAAGCTTGAAACCCCTCCTTGGCTTTCATCACTAGTGGAGTAGATAATTCTAATAATATTGTTCAACAACATGAGAATACGTCTCCTGTGTATACATTTGAATAGTTGCTACCAACGAGAACAACTGCTACACCTTCTAGCAGCTAGAGTAGAGTTGTAGCAGCTAGCTAACCGACATTTGGTCTTAGCTTATCGCCAATAGTTGCTACAACGTCAAAGTATATTTAAGTTTTTAGCAGCTACTGGACAGAAACTTCTACAATATCAAATGCCTTACTGTCACCACGTTGTAGCAACTAGTCGACAGTAGATGATCACGTTGTAGCAGCTACCTGATAAATCAAAAGTAGCTTTAATACCGCGTGTTCAGGTTGTAGCAGCTATTATAGAATTATTCACTACAGTGTCTTGCAGGTTTTGTATAATTATGCAGTTACTCTTTTGTCCTCATTGTCCCCAAAGTGATAAGTGATAAACCAAAGGACAAAAACTTATGATAATCCCGCTGCTTTTGTAGGTGGAAAGAGCTAACATTCCCTTTTTTTTTTACCATAAGTGTTCTTATGCAAAAAATAAATGGTCGTCTTTTTGTCATTGTAGTTTGGCAGATGGATTCCTCAGCAAGATGAAGCAAGTAATGTCCCAATCATCATATTCCATTACATGACCGATGTCTTTATCATCCCAACAATCCGAAGATGCTCCGTAATCACAGGTCGATTCCAAGAAGATAAAGGAAAGACAATTATCGATAATGCCCAAAAGACGATCGATGCAACTAATAGGCCACCCCAGGGCAACGACTCCAACCATTTCATCATCCCTTATTGAAATATCAGAAGAGTCTTCTGATGAATTTTAGGAGTTTTATGAGGCATCACCTCCCTCTTCTCATTTGAAGACTATCCCTTGTTGTTCTGTTTCGGTAAGTGAATGTCTTTAAATGAAATCTTTAATATTTTTTCCTTTAATTTTATGTTTCTTGGTGATGCGAACCCAAAGAGAAGAAGTCTCAAGAACACACAACAAATGAATGAAAGAGAGAAAGATAGTCTAAATCGAAAAGATAGAAAATGAAAGAAAGAACCTTGACCCAATGCTTAGGAAAACACAAACCTTGGTATAAAACAACAACAAGAAGAAGATAGACGCCATAACCTTGGGATGGAGGTTGATAAGTCTTGAACGCCATAAGGGGATGCCTTGATAAGTTTAGTTCAATGAAGAACCAACAAGTGAGCGCCTCACCATGTATGTAGATTGAAATATGCCAAAAGTTACATGTTATGGCCGTCACCCCCTTAATTTATAGCTATAGGGTGACCTAAAAACCCTAAAAGGCCAATAGGAAGCCATTTAGTAGCGGCCTATGCAGACTACATAGCCATATTGAGCTCTTGACACCATTACAACCCAAATAAAGTTAGAAATTGGGCCTAAATTGAACCCACAAAATCAACATATTCCTCTTACAAAGACAAGAGATTTAAATGACTAGTTAAGCTCATCTAAGGCTCGAATTAGGTTGACTAAGCCGTAGGACTTGCTTTTGGACAAACCTTCTTCAATGGTAGCTTTGGCTTTCACGTCTTTAATTAGCGCATTAAGTGCTTCTTGTTAGTAGGAGCCCTAGAGCCAATTATGTGATGATTGACTAGGGACATTTTGTATCATATTATATCATTAATAAAGGCATGTTTGGTTAGTATACTTACTTTGTATTTGTGTCAAATAACTAAGTATAATAATGTCCTTGTGTAGTAAGTTCTTATCTACATCATATCGATTGGTTGAATCGATAGTGAGATGATGTAGAGAACACTACACTAAACTATTCCTAGTCGAGCATTAATATTCAAGGACAATATTATTGAATGGAGACTAGCATGTAGGTAAACTGATGACTTGAGCTCACAAGTCATGGATATGTGATATCAAGTTGAGACATGGGTATATATTGGAGAATGTGTACTGAATTGATCCGTCATGAGAAAGTTTCATAGATTGTCATATGAGTGTCATAAACTTTCTCATGTGACTATTAGTATGAATAGTCCTTAGACCTGAAGTCACTACGGTTCCCTACATAAGGAGTTATGTACTTTGGTATCGTCAAACGTCACCCGTAACAGGGTGGACTATAAAGGCGATCACTGGGTATGTAATGAATTATGCGGAGGGATGTGAGTGATGTAGACGGGATCTATCCCTCCCATATGACGGGAGTGATATCTGTGGGCCCCTTGATCGAGTAGGACTACTTAAACGCATGGTCATGCTCAAATGAGTCAATATGAGATATTGAGCTCATTTGTTTGAGTGAGTCTACTCGGGGATCAAGAAACACAAGATTGACTGAGGATGACACGGTCTATGTCTCATTGGTCAATCTAGATATCAAGGATAGAAGGACAAGGTCATACATTATCATAGTCACGGAGGTTTAGTCGGATCTCGACTTTTCTTGTTACTTGGGTAGCAATGATGCATTGCTAGATGCCGCTCATTGCTTATGTGTCTAAAGTGTTTAGGCGCATTGCCAACGTCACGAGAACCTATTGGGTCACACACAAAGGACACAATGCTTCGGGAAATCGGATTGGCAGATTTGAGCCCGAGTTGGAACTCGGGATATCTGAGCCGAGTTAAGAACTCGGGAGGTCAGTTTGGGAGCCCGAGTTGGGAACACGGGAGGACAGTTCGGGAGCTCGAGTTGGGAACTCGAGAGAGACCGAGTCGGAGCTCGGCAGACCGAGTTGGAGCTCGGCAGACCGAGTCGGAGCTCGGCAGACCGAGTCGGAGCTCGGCAGACCGAGTCGGGAGCTCGCCACTCGGGAGACTTGGTCGGGAGATCGAGTCGGAAGCCCGAGAGGCCCGGTCGGAGTTGCATGAAGGAAAGAGAAAAGTCTCTCTTCATTGGATGAAAAGATTCTTTTCTTGCATGGGAAAAGATGAAGAGCCACATGAAAAGATGTGCTCTTTATTGGTATTAATGAAGGAAGCCAAAGAGACACAAACCTCTTCATACATGGGATGATTATAAAAGAGAGTCTTGTGACTTTGGATAAGGTCTTCTTGCCTTCTTCTTCTTCTTCCCTTTTCTTCCTCCCTCCCTCATCTTCCTCTTTTGGCCGAAACCCTATTGTAGGGTTCTTGGTGTTCTGCGAGCCACCTCAAGTTGCTAGCTCAACTAAGGTAGCTCTCCCGAAGTTGAGAGATTGTGACCGTGCGGATACGAATAGAGGCACGGACACTTGAACGTGCAAGAGATCCGGCGCATCTTGGACGAGCGGGATAAGCAAAGGGCACGCTCCAAAGGTATACACATTAGATAAATCTTAGATAGCGGCCGAAACCCTATTGTACGAGTTTTCTTTCGCACGGATCGCTCGAGGGTTCTTGTTTCCGCTGCGTTTTTGTATTTTGGTGCCTGGAGAACCCACCAGTGGTATCAGAGCCACTTGCGAAAGATCGTACAATGTTTTATGCCTTTTATATGTGATATAGAAGTAGGACAAGATTTATTATGAGTTGCATATAACTGTATGATATAGAAGTCGGGCTCCCGACCTCTCACTCGGGAAGATAGGCCTCTGAGGTATACCGAGCCAAAGGCTCTCGAGGCTCACTCAGGGGGATTGAGGCTCGGGTCATCCCGGGAAAGGAGCCCCGAGACTGTCTCGGGAAAAGGGAGTCCGAGTGATCATACCGTAGCTATATGGGTCTCGGATTCATGTTGATGAATCTAGGGCAGCGGCTCACTCGGGGACCGCCGTGAGTTTCTGCTCAAGCGGCTAATTTTGTTTTTGCACTCATAATAAAATCAATGTCCTAAATCTATTGTGTATGATTGATGACGTGGTGAATGGTTATGACCTTGACCCCAATGTGATTGGATGTATGTGTGTGTGTGCATGTTGTAATTCATAATATGGCCTGTGTGTCGTGCCTTGTCTATATTCTTCCTAATTGTAAAATTAGATTTAGACTCGAATGTAACTCGAGTTTCCTATATTGAAATGTACGAAAGAGGAATGGAGTGTCCATTGAAGAGTGAAGGTACAAGGAGGATGCCAACCACACATGATGACCGGAGGATGCTCTTGGAGAAGATGTTATCCCTAGGTTGACCATCGATCCTCTCATTGGCTTGAGAAGATCGTAGCATACGGGCCATAACCATGTCATGGTTTTTAATGCTTATATGTTGATATATGCTATGTGTGTGTATGTGATGCATGCTTTAATGTTTATCTTAATTAAGTCAACTCAGCCTACCAACGTTTGGTACTCATAAACTACCTCGATCATTTGTTGTTGGGTTTGCCAAAGCAAACAACGCATTTTATCTTGGTAGAGTGCGAGAGGACAATTGTGATGCCCGCTATCGAACTTTGGGTGAGACTTAACTAAGTCACCTCAATTAGATTGAGAAACTTAGAGGCATATCCCAAAAGTTGGGAAAATTGGTTAAGAGGAAAATTATACTAAGTCTTGGGCGATTAGCCAAAGCTAACTCAAGATGATGTGTAATGTGAATCTTAACCCTTTTTCAAGAGTTGCATACGATGTAATTGGTAAAATGTTACCTACCTAATTGTACCGAGTCTTGGGCGATTAGCCAAAGCTAACTCAAGATGAAGTATAATTTGGATCTTGTCCCACATAAATGTAGTCGCTATTTGATTTGGAGCTAGTAGTGTGAGCAAATTGAGTTTGTCTACATCCATGACTAGCCCCTACAAAAGCTCTACAATTTAGTGGGAGTGTCATTTAATTAAAGGCCTAATTAAATGATATAGATATGATATTTATTTCTGCATGTCTTTATTGTTGTAGATCACCATGTCTTCTAACACGTCAAATACTCTCTCTCTACGATCTGTCCTTGAGAAGGACAAGCTCAACGGAGCTAATTTCCTGGACTGGTACAGAAACTTGAGATAGTCCTCAAACAAGAAAGAAAACTGTACGTCCTAGAGCAACCCCTTCCAGAAGCACCCGTTGCTACCGCCACCCGTGCCGAAAAGGATGCTTACAAGAAGTATCAGGATGATGCACTTGATGTATCATATGCTTGCCACCATGAACTCTGAACTTCAAAAGCAACACGAGAACATGAATGCACATGATATGGTTGAGCATCTGAAACTATATCAAGGGCAAGCTAGGCACGAGCGGTTCGAGGTGTCCAAAGCCCTATTTGCATGCAAGATGCAAGAGGGAACTCCTGTAGGAACTCATGTACTCAAGATGATTGGGTATGTGGAGAACCTTGAAAGACTAGGATTCCCACTGGGCCAAGAATTGGCAACAGACCTTATCCTGCAATCGTTGCCGGAGGGGTATAATCAATTTATCATGAACTACAACATGAATGAAACTGATAAGCCTTTGCCTGAGATGCTCAGCATGTTGAGAACTGCTGAACCCAATCTCAAGAAGACCAGGACCAGTAATGTACTGATGGTTAACAATGGAAGCCTAAAGGCAAGGGTAAGACGCAAGCCAAAGGCAAGACCAACTCTACTACATCCAAGGCCAAAGGCAAAGTGCCTAAGGAAGGGACCTGCTTCCATTGTGGTGAGACCGGACATTGGAAGAGGAATTGTAAATTCTACCTGGAGGAAGCAAAGAAAAAAAGAAGTCAGACTTCTGCCTCAGGTATTTTTGTTATAGAAGTCAATCTATCTATCTCTTCTTCTTGGGTATTAGATACCGAATGTGCTTCTCACATTTGTACTAATGTGCAGGGCCTTCAAAGAGCTAGATCATTGACCAAGGGCGAAGTGGAGCTACGAGTAGGCAACGGAGCAAGAGTTGCTGCTATTGTTGTAGGAACATATTTTTTGTCTTTGCCCACTGGGCTTATCTTAGAACTAGAAGAGTGCTTTTATGTACCTACATTAACTAAGAATATTATTTCTGTATCTTGTTTGGACAAGAAAGGTTTTTCATTTACCATAAAGGAAAATGTTATTCTATAATGCTAAATGACATGTTCTATTGTAATACACCATTACAGAATGGACTCTATCTTCTAGATCTAGAGAACCCAATCTATAACATAAATACCAAACGGTTCAAACCAAATGATTTGAACCAAACATATCTCTGGCATTGTCGCTTAGGACATATAAATGAAAGTCGCATATCCCAGCTCCATAAGGATGGATTACTGGACTCATTTGATTTTGAATCATATGAAACATGTGAATCTTGTCTTTTAGGCAAGATGACCAAAACTCCATTTAGTGGACACGACGAAAGAGCGACAGAGTTGTTAGGACTCATACATACTGATGTATGTGGCCCTTTCAATGTCGCAGCTAGAGGAGACTATCAGTACTTCATCACTTTCACTGATGATATTAGTAGATATGACTATGTGTATCTTATGAAACACAAGTCAGAATCCTTTGAAAAGTTCAAAGAATTCAAAAGTGATGTACAAAACCAACTTGGCAAGAGTATTAAAATGCTTCGATCAGATCGAGGTGGTGAATACCTTAGCCAAGAGTTTCGTGACCATCTAGCAGAGTGTGAGATCTTATCCCAACTCACTTAACCTGGAACACCACAATGGAATGGTGTGTCCGAGCAGAGAAATCGTACTCTATTAGATATGGTACGATCAATGATGAGTCAGACAGATCTTCCTACTTCCTTCTGGGGATTCGCTCTAGAGACGGCTCTTTTCACACTTAACCGAGCTCCATCAAAGGTCGTCACAAAGACACCATATACGATATGGACTGGAAAGAGTCCCACAATGTCTTTTATGAAGATTTGGGGTTGTGAGGCTTACGTTCGACGTCAGGCCTCAGATAAACTAGGACCTAAATCTGATAAGTGCTATTTTATAGGATATCCCAAGGAAACAAAGGGATATTACTTTTACAACCCCACACTAGGCAAAGTGTTTGTCGCAAGAAATGGCATTTTTCTAGAAAAAGAGTTTATTTCTAGAAGAATTAGTGGGAGTAAAATCCATCTTGAAGAAGTTCAAGATACAGATAGCACTGAGGCCTTAATGGACATTGAACAGGCACCACAAGAGGTTGTGGATCATGAGGTTGTTGCACAAGAAGTTGTGGAACAACAAGCTGTTCAAGTAGACCAACCTCCTCGCAGATCTGATAGGATACGTCGTCAGCCTGAGATATACTCTTTTCTCTTGTCTGACCATGATGACGTGACGCTCATTGAGTTGAATGAGCCTACATCTTATCAAGAAGCTGTGATGAGCCCAGATTCTGAGAAATGGCTAGAAGCCATGAGGTTCGAAATGGAATCCATGTACAATAACCAAGTATGGACTTTGGTTGATCCACCTGAGGGAATTAAACCTATTGGGTGTAAGTGGGTCTTTAGAAGAAAGACTGACATGGATGGACTCATGCATACCTATAAAGGGCGATTGGTAGCCAAAGGTTTCAAGCAAATTCATGGTATTGACTATGATGAAACCTTTTCACCAGTTGCGATGCTCAAGTCTATTCAGATCATGCTTGACATTGCAGCTTACCATGTTACGAAATCTGGCAGATGGATGTTAAAACTGCGTTCCTAAATGGGAATCTACTCGAGGATGTGTACATGACACAACCTGAGGGTTTTGTAGATCCAGAGTATGCTGGAAAGGTATGTAAGTTGCAAAGGTCATTTATGGGCTAAAGCAAGCATCTCGAAGCTGGAATCTTCGATTCGATGATGCAATCAAAGCGTTTGGTTTCATCAAGAATGAAGATGAACCCTGTGTCTACAAAAGGGTTAGTGGGAGCACAATTATCTTCCTGATCTTGTATGTAGATGACATACTCCTCATTGGGAATGATATCCCTTCACTACAGTCTGTAAAGACTTGGCTCGGGAATTGTTTCTCAATAAAAGACTTAGGTGAAGCAGCCTATATATCCTAGGCATCAAGATCTATAGAGATAGATCTAAGAGATTGCTTGGCTTAAGTCAGAGTACATATATTGACAAGGTGCTTAATCGTTTTGCCATGCAGAATTCCAAGAAGGGATTTCTGCCGATGTCACATGGTGTGAGTCTTTCGAAGACTCAATGTCCCTCTTCTAAGGAGGAGAGAGACCGCATGGATCAGATCCCTTATGCATCTGCTATAGGGTATATCATGTACGCCATGCTATGTACTCGGCCACACGAAAAGATGTGCTATTTATTGGTAATAATGAAGGAAGCCAAAGAGACACAAACCTCTTCATATTCATGGGATGATTATAAAAGTGGGTCTTGTGACTTTGGAAGAGGTCTTCTTGCCTTCTTCTTCTTCTTCCCTTTTCTTCCTCCCTCCCTCATCTTCCTCTTTTGGTCGAAACCCTATTGTAGGGTTCTTGGTGTTCTGCGAGCCACCTCAAGTTGCTAGCACAACTAAGGTAGCTCTCCCGAAGTTGAGAGATTGTGTCCGTGTGGATACGAATAGAGGCAAGGACACTTGAACGTGCAAGAGATCCGGCGCATCTTGGACGAGCGGGATAAGCAAAAGGCACGCTCCAAAGGTATACACATTAGATAGATCTATTAGATAGATATACATTGTACGAGTTTTCTTTAGCATGGATCGCTCGAGGGTTCTTGTTTCCGCTGCGTTTTTGTATCCGGGAGAACCCAACACTACTTTCATATTTTTAGCCTTAGCCCTTGTAATTGGGTCTCCTTTGATGCATAATGAATCATCAACATCTTCTAGAGTGGGTTGAGCATGATCCATATCATTAGCTTGTTGGGCAACTTGTCCACTTTCATTGACTCCGTCATTCCCCCTCTCCTCAAAAGGATTCGTCCTCGAATCTTGATTACCTACATCAAAGGAGAGAGATGAGAAACATTAAATGTGGAATTCACATTATACTCACCTGGTAAGTCAAGCTTGTAAGCATACCATCACCTCGTTGATGCAACTTAGTACGACGTTTAGCAGGAAATCTCTCCTTTCTCATATGAACCCAAACCCAATCACCGGGTTCAAAGATTATTTTCTTTCATCCCTTGTTGGCTTGCATAGTATATTGTTCAGTCTTCTTTTCAATTTGCATCTTTACTTTCTCATGCATTTGCCTCACAAATTCATCTTTCCTTGTACCATCCAAACTAGCAAGCTCAGAGATTGGCAAGGGTGCAAATCCAAAGGAGTTAGCGGATTGAAACCATATACCACTTCAAAAGGTAAACACTTAGTAGTAGAATGTATATATCTATTATATGCAAATTCAACATGTGGTAAACAATCTTCCCAACCTTTTAAATACTTTTGAATTATAGCTCTTAATAAAGTAGCTAAGGTTCGATTTACTACCTCAGTTTGTCCATCTGTTTGTGGATGACAAGTTGTAGAAAACAACAACTTTGTTCCCAACTTGCCCCATAGTGTCTTCCAAAAGTAGCTTAGAAACTTTGCATCACGATCTAAAACTATACTTTTCGACACTCCATAAAGTTGTACAATGTCCCTAAAGAAGAGATCAGCAATATGGTTAGCATCATCTGTTTTTCTACAAGGAATAAAATGAGTTATTTTAGAAAATATGTCAACGACCACAAAAATAGAATCCATACCTCGTTTTGACCTTGGTAAAACTACAATGAAGTCCATAAAAGTATCAACCCAAGGTTCACTAGGAATTGGTGGTGGTGTATACAATCCATGAGGTAAAGATTTAGATTTTGCTTGCCTAGATGTGATACACTTCTCACAAAATTTGACTACATCTCCTTTCATATGCGGCCAAAAGAAATGTTCTAACTAAACATCTAGAGTTTTTCTCACTCTAAAATGTCCTATTAGTCCCCCACCATGGGCTTCTTGGACTAATAATTCCCTTAATGAACAGTTAGGCACACATAAGCTATTAACTCTAAATAGAAATCCCTCATGCCAATAAAACTTCCCAAATGCAGCATGCTCACAAACTTCAAATACATTTCCAAAGTCAGGATCTTTAGAATACAGATCTTTAATGTATTCAAATCCTAATAATTTAGTGTTCAAAGTAGAGAGCAAAGTATATCTTTGAGATAAAGCATCTGCAACAGTATTTTCCATACCTCGTTTATACTTGATCACATAAGGAAATGATTCAATGAACTCTACGCATTTCGCATGACGTCTATTCAACTTACTTTGGCTCTTCAATTGCTTCAATGATTCATGATCTCTTTGTCATAAGTAATGCTGCCAAGTTTCTAAGCCCTCACCAATGCATACATCTCTTTGTCATAAGTGAGATAGCTCAAAGCTGCTCTGCTCAATTTCTCACTAAAATAAGCAAGGGGTGAGTGATATTGACGCCACACTCAAGAAAGATGAGAGGGTGAGTGATAAGTCATGGGGGGTTTCGATCGCCACAAGTTGCCTTGATAAGATCACGATTAGTTCTTTGCCTAAGAACCAAAGGAAGCTCTCACAATAGAGAAAACTCTGATTTCATTCAAACTTAACATCCCTTGGTCATACAAGAGTTCTCCTATATATAGACTTAGTGGAGGTTGAAACATTAACCTCTACCACACTTCCCACTAAGCACTAATTATGCACCATTATCATGCATGCATGCATGCATGATGTTTATTTCCCACAATTCCCTAATACTAGCTTAGGAACTCCCAAAAGCATTAAAAACCCACCAAAAGACATCAAAAATAACTTCAGAAAATTCCCCCAAAAATACCCACGAAAATTGGACACTTGTAGCCCTTGAATGCATCTTGGATCATGTGGTTTTGGGCCTTCAAGTTTTGTCTTCATGTGGGCTCAATTTCACTTTCAATTTGAAGGAATGTGATCCATTTAGTTGTTGCCTCCATTGTGCATTGATCCTTCTTCTCCTTGAGCTCCATTATTAAGCCTTCCAAAGCTTGCTTCATTCTCTTAGTCTTGGATCTTGTCATGGGTCCTCCAATTCCTTTCAATGCCTCTTCCTCTATGGCTTTGTCTTGTAAGCTTGTATCCCCTCCTTGGTCCACATCATTCCCTCCTTCTTTAGGTGAATTCGTCCTCGAATTTAGATCTTCATCACCTACATCAAATGGACGCAAATCAGCCACATTAAATGTTGCACTAACACCATACTCACCGGCAAGTCAATTTTGTAAGCATTGTCATTAATTCTTTCCAACACTTGGAATGGTCCATCTCCTCTTGGTTGAAGCTTTGATTTCCTTTGGGCAGGAAACCTTTCCTTTCTCATATGAACCCACACCCAATCACCGGGTTCAAGGACAACTCTTTTTCTCCCTTTATTGGCTCTCTTCGCATATTGCTCCATTTTCTTCTCAATTTAAGCTTTAACTTGCTCATAAAGCTTTTTCACATATTCTGCCTTTGCTTGACCATCCTTGTGAACTAAAAAAGAAGTGTTAGGTAAAGGAAGCAAATCAAGAGGTGTTAGCGGATTGAACCCATAAACAATCTCAAAAGGGGAAAATTGAGTAGTAGAATGGACAGCCCTATTATAAGCAAATTCAACATGAGGTAAACATTCTTCCCAAGACTTAATGTTCTTCTTAATAATTGCTCTAAGCAGAGTAGAAAGAGTCATATTTACCACCTCAGTTTGGCCGTCAGTTTGAGGGTGACATGTAGTGGAGAAAAGAAGCTTTGTTCCTAGTTTGTTCCATAAGGTCCTCCAAAAATGACTTAAGAATTTGGTGTCACGATCTGAAACAATGCTCCTAGGCATGCCATGAAGTCTTACAACCTCTTTGAAAAACAAATCTGCCACATGAGTTGCATCATCCACTTTGTGGCAAGGTATGAAGTGTGCCATCTTAGAAAATCTATCAACTACCACAAAAATGGAGTCCTTATCTTTTTGAGTGCGTGGTAGCCCTACAACAAAATCCATAGACAAGTCAATCCAAGGGGAATCAGGAATAGGCAAAGGAGTGTAAAGTCCATGAGGTGATACCTTAGATTTTGCTTTTCTGCACACAATACACTTTTCACAAAATTTTTGCACATCATGCCTTAAGTGTGGCCAATGAAAATGTTCATGCAACATTTCTAAGGTCTTTTGAACCCCAAAGTGTCCCATTAGACCCCCCTCATGTGCTTCCCTAACTAGCAATTCACGCATGGATCCTCTAGGCACACAAAGTCTATTGTTCTTAAACAAGTAATTATCATGCCTAACAAACCCATTTTGTGATTTCTTTTCACACGCAGCATATAATTCAGAGAAGTCACTATCATGTTCATACAACTCTTTGATATGTTCAAAGCCAAGTAATTTAGTTTCAAGTGTAACAAGCAAATTATACCTTCGTGAAAGTGCATCTGCTACAACATTTACCTTTCCTTGCTTATGCTTAATCACATACGGAAATTGTTCAAGAAATTCAACCCATTTGGCATGCCTTTTGTTGAGCTTCCCCTGCCCTTTCAAATACTTCAAAGATTCATGATCACTATGAATAACAAATTCTTTAGGCAAAAGATAGTGCTGCCATGTTTGCAAAGCTCTAACAAGTGCATACAATTCTATATCATAAGTGGAATAGTTGAGAGTGGCGCCACCTATCTTCTCACTAAAATATGCAATGGGATGTCCATTTTGAAGTAAAACAGCCCCAATACCCACATGAGATGCATCACATTCAATTTCAAATGATTTGGAAAAATCAGGCAAAGCAAGAATGGGTGCATGTGTGAGTTTGTCCTTAAGTGCTTGAAATGCATTTTCTTGATTCTCTCCCCACTTAAAACTCATATTTTTCTTGACAATTTCATTTAGGGGTGCTGCCAGTGTGCTAAAATCCTTCACAAACCTTCTATAGAAACTTGCCAACCCATGGAAGCTCCTAACCTCACTCACAGTTTTGGGGGTTGGCCAATCTCTAATGGCCTTAACCTTCTCTTCATCAACCTGCACTCCTTTAGAACTTATGACAAATCCAAGAAAAACCACATGATCAGTGCAAAAGGAACACTTTTCTAAGTTAGCATACAGTCTCTCCTTTCTAAGGACATGCAAGACAGATTTGAGATGTGCTACATGCTCAACCAAACTCTTGGAATATACCAAAATATCATCAAAGTATACTACCACAAATTTTCCTAGGAATTCTCGTAAAACATGGTTCATAAGCCTCATAAAAGTGCTTGGCGCATTAGTTAACCCAAAAGGCATTACCAACCATTCATACAATCCATATTTAGTTTTGAAAGCAGTTTTCCATTCATCCCCTTCCCTTATCCTAATTTGATGGTACCCACTTTTCAAATCAATCTTAGTAAAGAAGCAAGCACCATGCAATTCATCAAGTAAATCATCAAGTCTAGGGATAGGATGTCGATACCGAATGGTGATGTTGTTGATAGCTCTACAGTCCGTGCACATCCTCCATGATCCATCCTTTTTAGGTACCAAAATTACTGGTACAGCACAAGGACTTAAGCTCTCTCTCACCCATCCTTTTTGTAATAACTCCTCCACTTGATTCTGTATCTCCTTTGTTTCTTGAGGGTTGCTCCTATAGGCAGGCCTATTGGGAAGAGAAGCACCAGGAATAAGGTCCATTTGGTGTTCTATTCCCCTCATTGGTGGCAAACCGTGAGGTACTTCCTGGGGAAACACATCCTCAAAGTCCTGCAAAATAGCAACAACATCACTGGGCAAGGAGTTAGTATTAGTTTCCAAGCAAGTTTCCTTGCACAAAAGAAGAAATATAGGTTGCCTTGTCAAATAAGCTCTCTTCACCTCACTTCCTCTTGCAAACAAATTTTCTATTCTTCTCTCTTTCTTTTCCTCGTTCTCTCTTTTCTTTTCCTCATTCTCTCTTTTCTTTTCTTTCCTCATTCTCTCTTTCTTTTCCTCATTCTCTCTTTTCTTTTCCTCATTCTCTCCTTTCTTTTTCTTAAGCTCTCGCTCTTCTTTTTCTCTTTTCTCTCGCATTTTTTTTTGATCCGCACAAACCTCCCTAGGTGATAATGGTACAAGTGTGACTTTGTGGGAATTGTGAAGAAATGAGAACTTGTTGGAGAATCCATCATGGTGAGCTCGCCTATCAAACTGCCAAGGTCTTCCAAGAAGAATGTGGCTTGCCTCCATAGGTACAATATCACATAGAACTTGATCTTCATATTTTCCAATGGAGAAATTAATCATCACTTGTTGATTCACCACCAATTCACCACTATTACTTAGCCATTGGAGTTTATATGGTCTTGCATGCGGTGTAGTCTTGAGGTTGAGTTTGGTAACCAACCTAGTGCTTGCCACATTGGTGCAACTTCCACCATCAATGATCATAGAGCATGTTTTACCTTGAATAAGGCAACGAGTATGAAAAATATTCTCTCTTTGGTCCTCCTCATGCTCCTTGGCTTGACTTCCTAATAACCTTCTAACCACCAAGAGATCGCCATCTTGCGCATAGGCTGCTCCATCATGTTCCTCATCGCTTGAAGAAGAAGAATGAGAAGAAGTTTCTTCACTAGAGATGCTCCCATTATCCCTAACCACCATAGTCTTCTTATTCGGGCATTCGGATGCGATATGTCCTTTTCCCAAACACTTGAAGCACTTGATATCCCTGCTCTTAGAAGTAGAAGAAGTAGTAGTAGGAAAAGGCTTCTTAGCGCTTGTTACCTCCTTTGAATTAGAAGAGGAACCCTCCTTCTTTGGCATGTCCTTCCAATTTGAAGAGTAGTTTGAAGAAGATGGTCTTTCATAACGCCCTTTCTCTTTAATTGTTGCTCCACTTTCATTGCTTGATGAACTAAGTCTTCAAGCTCCACATAATGTTGTAGCTCTACAATGTCTCCAATATCTCGGTTTAGGCCATGGAGAAATCGAGCCATAGTTGCTTCTCTTTCCTCCTCAATATTGGCCCTAATCAAAGCCACCTCCATCTCCTTGTAATACTCATCCACACTCCTACTCCCTTGGATGAGTCTTTGCAATTTGTTGTGCAACTCCCTATGGTAGTGGGAAGGCACAAATCTCCTTCTCATCAAAGTCTTCATTTCACCCCAAGTGTTGATAGGGTGCTCTCCATACCTTCTTCTCTCCTTTTGCATTTGATCCCACCAAATTAAAGCATAATCGGTGAACTCAAGGGCAGCCACCTTCACTTTCTTTGCATCAGGGTAATTGTGGCATGAGAAGATTTGCTCTATTTTCATTTCCCACTCAAGATATGTGTCGGGGTCATTCCTCCCTTGGAAGGAAGGTACCTTGACTTTCACCCCTCTTAGATCGTCTTCATGTTGATGGTTTCTACCTCCTCTTTCGTGTCTTCGTCCCCCTTCACGCCTCCTTCTTTCTCTTGGAGAACTATAGAATAGGTCACTTCCCGGATGAGATTCTTCATGATTAGAATTTCCCCCATGGTTGGAAACTCTTCCTCCTTCAAGTCGGTCCATCCTTTCATGTAAGCCTTCAAGTTGTCTTTGAAGCATTCTCTCAAAGTGTTGAGTAAGCGCCTCCATTTGAAGCCTATTAGGATCTTGCCTAGGGGAGTTTTCCCCACTCATGCTTGCAACAAAAAAAAGATGACAAGGAAAATTACACAAGAAATGTTAGAAAGACCTCACCACTCGCCTCACGTGGTTGCACTCAAATTTATCCACTCAGCTTCCTTTATAAGCCCTTAAGAAAAGAACCTTATCAACGATTTTCTCAAGACAACAAGTAGACAATCAAGTGAGCAAGAAACCAACAAGAGAATATGAGTAGAACAAGAGAAATAAACGGTTAGAACAAGAAATTCAGCAACGATCAAGAGCAATGAGAGAAATATTGGGTCCTTTCAATTCGCCGATCTTCCTTCTTTTTTTTTTTTTTTCGAATTTCCTTTTTGTCCTTTTTTTTTTCTTCAGTCAAAAAAAACACAATGACTCAAGTAACACCTTTTTTTTTCACTCTTTTTTTTTTTTTTTTGAGTTTAGGACCCAAATAGAGAAGCGATAAATAGAGTTGGAGAATGAAAACACCAATGGATACTATGGATGAGAGATTAACAAAGATGAACAAGAACACAAATGAAGAAGAACAAAACGCAAACCTGAAAATCAAGGAGCCAAGGCTCTGATACCAAATGATAAGCACCTTGGAATGGATCGCCTTGAAATTCAGATGTAGGGAAGGATATTGACGCCACACTCAAGAAAGATGAGAGGGTGAGTGATAAGTCATGGGGGTTTCGATCGCCACAAGTTGCCTTGATAAGATCACGATTAGTTCTTTGCCTAAGAACCAAAGGAAGCTCTCACAATAGAGAAAACTCTGATTTCATTCAAACTTAACATCCTTGGTCATACAAGAGTTCTCCTATATATAGACTTAGTGGAGGTTGAAACATTAACCTCTACCACATTCCCACTAAGCACTAATTATGCACCATTATCATGCATGCATGCATGCATGATGTTTATTTCCCACAATTCCCTAATACTAGCTTAGGAACTCCCAAAAGCATTAAAAACCCACCAAAAGACATCAAAAATAACTTCAGAAAATTCCCCCAAAAATACCCACGAAAATTGGACACTTGTAGCCCTTGAATGCATCTTGGATCATGTGGTTTTGGGCCTTCAAGTTTTGTCTTCATGTGGGCTCAATTTCACTTTCAATTTGAAGGAATGTGATCCATTTAGTTGTTGCCTCCATTGTGCATTGATCCTTCTTCTCCTTGAGCTCCATTATTAAGCCTTCCAAAGCTTGCTTCATTCTCTTAGTCTTGGATCTTGTCATGGGTCCTCCAATTCCTTTCAATGCCTCTTCCTCTATGGCTTTGTCTTGTAAGCTTGTATCCCCTCCTTGGTCCACATCAATAAGCACCTTGGAATGGATCGCCTTGAAATTCAGATGTAGGGAAGGATATTGACGCCACACTCAAGAAAGATGAGAGGGTGAGTGATAAGTCATGGGGGTTTCGATCGCCACAAGTCGCCTTGATAAGATCACGATTAGTTCTTTGCCTAAGAACCAAAGGAAGCTCTCACAATAGAGAAAACTCTGATTTCATTCAAACTTAACATCCTTGGCCATACAAGAGTTCTCCTATATATAGACTTAGTGGAGGTTGAAACATTAACCTCTACCACACTTCCCACTAAGCACTAATTATGCACCATTATCATGCATCCATGCATGCATGATGTTTATTTCCCACAATTCCCTAATACTAGCTTAGGAACTCCCAAAAGCATTAAAAACCCACCAAAAGACATCAAAAATAACTTCAGAAAATTCCCCCAAAAATACCCACGAAAATTGGACACTTGTAGCCCTTGAATGCATCTTGGATCATGTGGTTTTGGGCCTTCAAGTTTTGTCTTCATGTGGGCTCAATTTCACTTTCAATTTGAAGGAATGTGATCCATTTAGTTGTTGCCTCCATTGTGCATTGATCCTTCTTCTCCTTGAGCTCCATTATTAAGCCTTCCAAAGCTTGCTTCATTCTCTTAGTCTTGGATCTTGTCATGGGTCCTCCAATTCCTTTCAATGCCTCTTCCTCTATGGCTTTGTCTTGTAAGCTTGTATCCCCTCCTTGGTCCACATCAAGACCTTATCCTGCAATTGTTGCCGGAGGGGTATAATCAATTTATCATGAACTACAACATGAATGAAACTGATAAGCCTTTGCCTGAGATGCTCAGCATGTTGAGAACTGCTGAACCCAATCTCAAGAAGACCAGGACCAGTAATGTACTGATGGTTAACAATGGAAGCCTAAAGGCAAGGGTAAGACGCAAGCCAAAGGCAAGACCAACTCTACTACATCCAAGGCCAAAGGCAAAGTGCCTAAGGAAGGGACTTGCTTCCATTGTGGTGAGACCGGACATTGGAAGAGGAATTGTAAATTCTACCTGGAGGAAGCAAAGAAAAAAAGAAGTGAGACTTCTGCCTCAGGTATTTTTGTTATAAAAGTCAATCTATCTATCTCTTCTTCTTGGGTATTAGATACCGAATGTGCTTCTCACATTTGTACTAATGTGCAGGGCCTTCAAAGAGCTAGATCATTGACCAAGGGCGAAGTGGAGCTACGAGTAGGCAACGGAGCAAGAGTTGCTGCTATTGTTGTAGGAACATATTTTTTGTCTTTGCCCACTGGGCTTATCTTAGAACTAGAAGAGTGCTTTTATGTACCTACATTAACTAAGAATATTATTTCTGTATCTTGTTTGGACAAGAAAGGTTTTTCATTTACCATAAAGGAAAATGTTATTCTATAATGCTAAATGACATGTTCTATTGTAATGCACCATTACAGAATGGACTCTATCTTCTAGATCTAGAGAACCCAATCTATAACATAAATACCAAACGGTTCAAACCAAATGATTTGAACCAAACATATCTCTGGCATTGTCGCTTAGGACATATAAATGAGAGTCGCATATCCCAGCTCCATAAGGATGGATTACTGGACTCATTTGATTTTCAATCATATGAAACATGTGAATCTTGTCTTTTAGGCAAGATGACCAAAACTCCATTTAGTGGACACGACGAAAGAGCGACAGAGTTGTTAGGACTCATACATACTGATGTATGTGGCCCTTTCAATGTCGCAGCTAGAGGAGGCTATCAGTACTTCATCACTTTCACTGATGATATCAGTAGATATGACTATGTGTGAAACACAAGTCAGAATCCTTTGAAAAGTTCAAAGAATTCAAAAGTGATATACAAAACCAACTTGGCAAGAGTATTAAAATGCTTCGATCAGATCGAGGTGGTGAATACCTTAGCCAAGAGTTTCGTGACCATCTAGCAGAGTGTGGGATCTTATCCCAACTCACTTAACCTGGAACACCACAATGGAATGGTGTGTCCGAGCAAAGAAATCGTACTCTATTAGATATCGTACGATCAATGATGAGTCAGACAGATCTTCTTACTTCCTTCTGGGGATTCGCTCTAGAGACGGCTCTTTTCACACTTAACCGAGCTCCATCAAAGGTCGTCACAAAGACACCATATACGATATGGACTGGGAAGAGTCCCACAATGTCTTTTATGAAGATTTGGGGTTGTGAGGCTTATGTTCGACGTCAAGTCTCAGATAAGCTAGGACCCAAATCTGATAAGTGCTATTTTGTAGGATATCCCAAGGAAACAAAGGGATATTACTTTTACAACCCCACACTAGGCAAAGTGTTTGTCGCTAGAAATGACGTTTTTCTTGAAAAAGAGTTTATTTCTAGAAGAATTAGTGGGAGTAAAATCCATCTTGAAGAAGTTCAAGATACAGATAGCACTGAGGCCTTAATGGACATTGAACAGGCACCACAAGAGGTTGTGGATCATGAGGTTGTTGCACAAGAAGTTGTGGAACAACAAGCTGTTCAAGTAGACCAACCTCCTCGCAGATCTGATAGGATACGTCGTCAGCCTGAGTTGAATGAGCCTACATCCTATCAAGAAGCTGTGATGAGCCCAGATTCTGAGAAATGGCTAGAAGCCATGAGGTTCGAAATGGAATCCATGTACAATAACCAAGTATGGACTTTGGTTGATCCACCTGAGGGAATTAAACCTATTGGGTGTAAGTGGGTCTTTAGAAGAAAGACTGACATGGATGGACTCATGCATACCTATAAAGGGCGATTGGTAGCCAAAGGTTTCAAGCAAATTCATGGTATTGACTATGATGAAACCTTTTCACCAGTTGCGATGCTCAAGTCTATTCAGATCATGCTTGACATTGCAGCTTACCATGTTACGAAATCTGGCAGATGGATGTTAAAACTGCGTTCCTAAATGGGAATCTACTCGAGGATGTGTACATGACACAACCTGAGGGTTTTGTAGATCCAGAGTATGCTGGAAAGGTATGTAAGTTGCAAAGGTCATTTATGGGCTAAAGCAAGCATCTCGAAGCTGGAATCTTCGATTCGATGATGCAATCAAAGCGTTTGGTTTCATCAAGAATGAAGATGAACCCTGTGTCTACAAAAGGGTTAGTGGGAGCACAATTATCTTCCTGATCTTGTATATAGATGACATACTCCTCATTAGGAATGATATCCCTTCACTACAGTCTGTAAAGACTTGGCTCGGGAATTGTTTCTCAATAAAAGACTTAGGTGAAGCAGCCTATATATCCTAGGCATCAAGATCTATATAGATAGATCTAAGAGATTGCTTGGCTTAAGTCAGAGTACATATATTGACAAGGTGCTTAATCGTTTTGTCATGCAGAATTCCAAGAAGGGATTTCTGCCGATGTCACATGGTGTGAGTCTTTCGAAAACTCAATGTCCCTCTTCTAAGGAGGAGAGAGACCGCATGGATCAGATCCCTTATGCATCTGCTATAGGGTATATCATGTACGCCATGCTATGTACTCGGCCACACGAAAAGATGTGCTATTTATTGGTAATAATGAAGGAAGCCAAAGAGACACAAACCTCTTCATATTCATGGGATGATTGTAAAAGTGGGTCTTGTGACTTTGGAAGAGGTCTTCTTGCGTTCTTCTTCTTCTTCCCTTTTCTTCCTCCCTCCCTCATCTTCCTCTTTTGGCCGAAACCCTATTGTAGGGTTCTTGGTGTTCTGCGAGCCACCTCAAGTTGCTAGCACAACTAAGGTAGCTCTCCCGAAGTTGAGAGATTGTGTCCGTGTGGATACGAATAGAGGCAAGGACACTTGAACGTGCAAGAGATCCGACGCATCTTGGACGAGCGGGATAAGCAAAAGGCACGCTCCAAAGGTATACACATTCGATAGATCTATTAGATAGATATACATTGTACGAGTTTTCTTTAGCATGGATCGCTCGAGGGTTCTTGTTTCCGCTGCGTTTTTGTATTCGGGAGAACCCAACACTACTTTCATATTTTTAGCCTTAGCCCTTGTAATTGGGTCTCCTTTGATGCATAATGAATCATCAACATCTTCTAGAGTGGGTTGAGCATGATCCATATCATTAGCTTGTTGGGCAACTTGTCCACTTTCATTGACTCCGTCATTCCCCCTCTCCTCAAAAGGATTCGTCCTCGAATCTTGATTACCTACATCAAAAGAGAGAGATGAGAAACATTAAATGTGGAATTCACATTATACTCACCTGGTAAGTCAAGCTTGTAAGCATACCATCGCCTCGTTGATGCAACTTAGTACGACGTTTAGCAGGAAATCTCTCCTTTCTCATATGAACCCAAACCCAATCACCGGGTTCAAAGATTATTTTCTTTCATCCCTTGTTGACTTGCATAGTATATTGTTCAGTCTTCTTTTCAATTTGCACCTTTACTTTCTCATGCATTTGCCTCACAAATTCATCTTTCCTTGTACCATCCAAACTAGCAAGCTCAGAGATTGGCAAAGGTGCAAATCCAAAGGAGTTAGCGGATTGAAACCATATACCACCTCAAAAGGTAAACACTTAGTAGTAGAATGAATATATCTATTATATGCAAATTCAACATGTGGTAAACAATCTTCCCAACCTTTTAAATACTTTTGAATTATAGCTCTTAATAAAGTAACTAAGGTTCGATTTACTACCTCAGTTTGTCCATCTGTTTGTGGATGACACGTTGTAGAAAATAACAACTTTGTTCCCAACTTGCCCCATAGTGTCTTCCAAAAGTAGCTTAGAAACTTTGCATCACGATCTAAAACTATACTTTTCGACACTCCATAAAGTTGTACAATGTCCCTAAAGAAGAGATCAGCAATATGGTTAGCATCATCTGTTTTTCTACAAGGAATAAAATGAGTTATTTTAGAAAATCTGTCAACGACCACA
>JAGFNQ010002443.1:0-55851 GCA_024364735.1 Boesenbergia rotunda
ATTTTAATACTTTTGCCAAGCTGTTTCTCTACTTCATTTCTGAACTCTTTGAATTTCTCAAAGGCTTCAGATTTGTGTTTCATCAAGAACACATACCCGAATCGTGAGTGATCATCGATAAAGGTGATGAAGTAGCTATAGCCTCCTTGTGCAAGAGTTGACATTGGTCCACATACATCAGTATGTATTAGACCAAGCAACTCTCCCACTGGATTACCTTTTCCGGAAAAGGGTAATTTGGTCATCTTGCCTTTTAAGCATGATTCGCATGTATCAAATGAACCGGGTTCAAATGATTCCAAAATTCCACATCGGTGTAATTCGGTCATGCGTTTCTTACTTACATGGCCAAGACGGCAATGCCAAGTGTAGGAGTCTATTCGATTATCTATTCGAGCACGTTTGTTGCTAACTTCGATATTGAAAACGTCACTGGATAAATCTAACGTGTAGATACCATTGCACAAAGTTCCATTCCCATAAAGAACGCCATTTAAAGTTATGTAACAACAATTGTTACTAAAAGTTAAATGATAACCCTTTTCATTCAAACATGAAATAGATACAATGTTCTTTATTAACGAAGGAACAAAATAACAATTATCCAATTCTAAGACACGTCCAGTGGGGAGCTTTAGCAAATATGTTCCGATGGCAACAGCAGCAATCTTTGCTCCATTTCCAACTCGCAAATTCGCTTCTCCTTTGACGAGTCTTCTTCTATTCCTTAGCCCCTGTATGTCATTACATATATGTGAGCTACACCCAGTATCAAGTACCCAGGTATTAGAGGAAATAGAGTGACATTCAATAACGAAGATACCTGAAGAGGATGGGGCATCGGATGCCTTATTCTTCAAGGACTCAAGATAAACCTTGCAGTTTCTTCGCCAGTGACCCTCCTTGCCACAATGATGGCAAGTTCCTTTTGGTTTCTTTTCAGTCTTTTTGGCCTTTTTCTTCTTTCCTTTATTCTGTTCTTTGGCCTTCCTCTTAGAACCTTTCTTCGAGGAACCAACTAACAGAACCGTCTTTTGATCCGGCTTTACAGAAGGCTCTACAGTCTTCAGCAGGTTGAGCAACTCAGGAATGGTAGTTTCCAGTTTGTTCATCCGATAGTTCATCACAAATTGTGAATAACTTTTGGGCAAACAATTCAGAATTAAGTCAATACTTAGTTCATGATCCATTGCAAAACCGAGTGTGCTCAGTCGCTCAATGTACCCCAACATCTTTAACACAAACTGCGAGGCAGAAGTGCCTTCCTGCATCTTAGTGGTGAAGAGGAGTCTGGAGACTTCGAACCTTTCGGATCTCGCCTGCTCTTCAAACAACTCATGAAGATGGAAGATGATGGTATAAGCATCCATATGCTCATGCTGCTTTTGCAGCTCAGGTACCATAGAGGCTAGCATAATGCAACTCGCAAGTTCAGAATCAGTCACATGTTTCTGATAGGCCACTAACTGTTCTGGAGTTGCACCCTCTGGTGGACGGTTGGGAAGTTGATCTTCAATGACATAAGCAAGCTTCTCTGCCTTGAGGACTATCCTCAGGTTTCGAAGCCAGTCCATGAAGTTTGGCCCAGTTAGTTTATTGGTGTCCAAAATGGAACGCAGATTCAGAGAAGACATGATCGAGTGATTAACCTAGAAATACAAATTGAGATTATGTGAGAAGAATGATAAAGAATGTATCAACATACATTAATAAAATCCTATTTATTTTTCAAATTGAATAACCCTTTTTATCAATTCGGGAGATCGTAGGAGCATCTCCAAATAGGTTGATATCCAACCATAGATAAGAGCAACCATGGCTGTGGCCATCAAGTTTTTCTTAGCTATGAAGGTAGGTAATTATACCGATTACATATCACATATATGTAACTATCACTTTATGCTATCAACTAATTGAATGTTTGCATAAATCATTGGGTTGTTAACTCATTAACAAGTATGTAACAATATACATAGCACCCAACTGCACCTCTCTTTACATCGACCTTGGCTGTGGCACAACAAATCGATGCTCCAAGCTTAAGGCTGACCCATCAATCAAGAAATAGTTTTAATATGGTTGGAGCTCATTCAACCGCTTAGTCAGGCTTGGATGTGTCCAACAACCAAAACTAAGGATTGACCTCTGACTCCAACTATATTATTCATAAACTAATTCCATGGTTTGAACATGTTGAGGTTCAAGCCGGGCATGGATGTGTCCATCAACCCAAACAAGAAACAAAACTCCGATTCTAACCATATTAATGGAAGGTGTTAGCCTTAATATTTTGTAAGGGGTTTTGGGTCTCATCTTTTCTTTTCTAAGCACATTCATGACATTATGTCATGACTAACGATTTCCTTAATAAAGTATGTATGTGACTTAATTTATCAAGTCTCATTAATTGAATTAGGAACCGGATTTCCTAATTCTAATTTCATACTTTATTAAAGGAATTGTTTTGGGAAACAATTTCCTAAATTGTCATAATCAATTTCGGAAATAATATGTTTAAGACTTTGATTTCTCTAAATCAAATCTTATTAAATTAAGAGACAATTCCCTTAATTCAACGACATATTATTTTCATGAAAATCTCTTTTAAGAAACTCTATAGGAAACCATTTTCCTAATTAATTTTGGAGACAACAATATTTAAGAGCATCACCTCTTAAATCATATTTTATGGATTTAATTAATTACAACAAATTGTTTTCTAAGGGTGGCTCCCCGAGGCTCAGATACCCAAAGAAAAATAATTTGTCGTAAATTCAATTTGGTTTGCTTCATAAGCATAGCCAAATTAAACATGACAATTTCAATTAAAATTGGGAAATTAAATTACAACAACTAACTTTAAATTGGACGGCTCCCCGATCCAAAATAAAGAATTTTGTTGTCAATTTAAAAACCAATTCAAATTTAATTGTCAATTAATTGTCCATAAATTTGTCTAGACTTTCTCAAAAGAAAGTGCCCAAAATCGCGAGATTTCAAAATAGGTTTTCAGAATAATTGTAAGTTTCCGGTACAAAGAAAACTTACATATTTCCAAAGTTGGAAAATTTCTAAAATAGAAAATTTCCAAAATTGGAAAGTTTCCAAAGATGGGAAGTTTTCACAATTATCATAAAAATTTAGAAACTAGGATATTTCAAAAGTTTGCGAAATTTCATGAGGATTTCCAAACTTAGAAATTCCTAAATCTAAAATTTATTATAATTGGAAAGTTTCCATAATTGAAATTTTTTTCCAAAATTGAGATTATGACAAAGTTTTCCGCAAAACAATTATATGATTAAGTCGAACACTAACCGGCTCTGATACCACTGTTGGGACCGGGTGCATGTCGACAAGGATACGGGTTCATAAAATTTTAAATTTTTACGTGCAGCGGAAGAATTAGCATAAAATAATTTCCTAAATTATTTTAACCACGTATCTAGCATGCAACCTTATGATGTGTTGACATAATCATAAATTAAAACTTTGCGGAAAAGTAAAATAATTTACTAAGTACCTCTCGTAACTCGAAGTAAGGGACGAGATCCAACCGTAGCGTCCCTTGGAAGCTCCGCCTCTATTCGCGTCCACGCCGAGTTCTCTTCGGGATGACTTCGCAAAGTCACGAGTTTTGTGCCGACGAGAACTACTAGATTCTCGGAAGGCACAACTAGAAGAACAAGAGAAAAGATAGGAAACTCACCACCAAGAATCGGAATCCAAATTCCGGGAAGGAAGGAGAGGTGATCCGCTTCTTCTTCTTCTTGGTTGGCTTCTCCTTCTTCTTGATGGCTCACGGCAACCAACCCTAAGGAAAGAAGTGCGCCGGCCCTAGGTGGATGAAGGGGCGCCGGCCCTAATGGCTCAAGGGGCGCCGGCCCTAGGGTGGAGAAGGGAAGAGAAGAGAATAAGAGAGAGAGAGGGAGAGAATTAATCTCTTGATAGCTCTATCGATTGGAATTAAGGGCTTGCCTTTGGTTCCTTTATATAGTAGCTCTCCCTTGCCAAGTCTCCCTCTTAACGAATTAACGGAATTAGTTATCATAAGAAATTTATCTTATAAAGTTTCTTATGACTTATTCCGTTATTCTAGTTTTATTATAACTAACTTTATAATAAAACAAATTCTCTTTCCTTTTAATTATGGAATAAATTTGTATAAAATTTTCTTATCATGGATAAATCAATTCATAATTGATTTTATAAATTAAAATTAAACCAATTCATGGTTCATTTTAATTTTCATAAAAAGAATAAATTTACTACAAATTTCTTTATAAATCACTTTATATAAATTTTTTTATATATCAATTTATTTATCCATAATTTATAAAACAAATCGTGCTACATTTATTTTATTAATTAAACCAATTAAAATGGTTTATCCCCTTTTTAATGGCCGGCCAAACCAAGAGGGTGGACACCCTCTTCGGCCGGCCAAACCAAGCCGTTTCCATCGCGAATTAAACTCATTTAATTCGCCCAAAAAGACTTAGCCATTTTAAGTTTCCGTTGCGCCTCTGATTAACTCCGATTCGACTTATTTCTCTTGATTGGAAAATTCAATTTTCAACTCGTTTTAAATCCCTCGGATTACTCGTAGTACGTGTGACTAAATAGGCTTTCGATTTATGTTGGCCGTCTATAATCAACTAATTATAGAACGATCATGAATGGCACCTAGTAGTACATCATGACCCCCAATTAATCGAAAGATCAACGGTTGACCTCAGAAGTAATTCAGAAAGCCTTCAGCAGCTCTAATGAATCGTGCCCCATTCCCTTCACCATCTTATATCCACTTGGTTCAGGACATGGTCTGTTTGTGTCAGTCCCCACTAGACTGACTACGTCACACCTAGCCCAAGTTGTGTCTTTCTCGTCCTTTGGATTTCTAATTACTCTCATGTATTTAAGAGACTCGCACTCTAAACATGATGTACTCTGGCCAGAGGTTTTGAGTAACAATCCGACGATAGGCCTGGGTATACATCTCCTCGCAAGGAGTGGTGAATCCTTTGTAGGCTGTTCAAACATCTTCGGGCACTTCGGCTTATACCCAATCATCCTAGGTCCACACCTCCTTGGAGATGCTTGCTTAAGATGTTAAAGTATAAGTCTCCATGACCAAGATGACTTGAACACCGCAAGTCAAAGGAACATCGCACTTAAGCTGCAGTAAGAACTTCATTGACATATCTATATAGATTACCATATGAAGTTTTACAGCTAGTCACTCCAATGAACTAGTTCCCTTAACTAGCATCCATGTTTATCTCCGGACATCCCAATGTCACCAGCCAGTGAGAATCAGCTGATTAGAGAATAACCCATGCTAGTCTCAACAGAATTGATAGTGTCCATTTTTATCAATTCATCGACTAGGGATAATTTCAATACTTCACAATTGCACATGTAGAGATAATCACTAGTTGTGATCGCATCACAAATTCTCTTATGCTGTGAATTGTATTGCGGACATTCAGTAGATGAGTTTAAGATCCCAATCAAATACACAAACATGTATACTCAAATAGTGAATTATCATTTATTAAAATAAATGTTTACAATCATAAGGCGATTGCCTTAGGACACTTCTCTCATATCACTAACAAACTCCCACTTGGCCTAATGCCAATCGCTACGGTATCCAATACCACAGGCTTTAACATGACCCTCAAACATACTCTGAGGTAAGGCCTTAGTTAAAGGATCCGCTAAATTCCTTTCAGTGAGAATTTTCTCAATTTGTATGTCATTCCTACTTATAATCTCTCAGATCAGATGATAGCGGCGAAGCACGTGTTTGGATCGCTGATGAGACCTTGGTTCCTTTGCTTGTGCAATAGCTCCATTGTTGTCACAGTAAACCGGCACTGCTTCATCAATGGTTGGAACCACGCCATGTTCGGAGACAAACTTCTTGATCCAGACTGTTTCCTTTGCTGCTTCCGAAGCTGCGATATATTCCGCTTCCGTGGTAGAATCCGCTACGGTGTCTTGTTTGGAACTTTTCCAACTTACTGCGCCTCCATTCAAAGTAAATACGTATCCAGACTGCGATTTGGAGCCATCCTTATCTGTCTGAAAACTGGCATCTGTATACCCACGTATTACCATATCTCCTTCTCCATATATTAGGAACACATCCTTAGTTCTTCTTAAGTACTTAAGGATTGTCTTGACAGCCGCCCAATGATCCATTCCTGGATCCGACTGGTATCTGCTTGTGACGCTCAGAGCATACGATACATCGGGCCTAGTACACAACATAGCATACATGAAAGATCCTATCGCGGATGCAGAAGGAATCTTATTCATGCAAATCCTCTCGTCTTCTGTGCACGGACACATAGACTTTGAAAGGTTGATCCCATGCCGATGGGAAGGTAACCTTTCTTGGATTCCGACATGCTAAACCTTTTTAGCACTCAGTCTATATATGTAGACTGCGAAAGACCAAGCAACCGTTTTGATCTATCTCTATAGATTCTAATCCCAAGGATATAGGTTGCTTCTCCCAGGTCTTTCATGGAGAAAGTTTTGGATAACCAAATTTTAACTATCTGTAAGACTGATATATCATTTCCTATAAGTAAGATGTCATCGACATATAATACTAGGAATACGACTGCACTCCCACTAACCTTCTTGTACACACAAGGTTCGTCAGGATTTTGTGAGAAATCAAACTCTTTGATTGACTCATCAAAACGGATGTTCCAGCTCCTAGATGCTTGCTTCAGTCCATATATAGATCGTCAAAGCTTGCATACTTTGGTTTTACCGATGTGAAACCTTCAGGTTGTATCATGTATACATCCTCAAGCAGGTTTCCATTGAGGAAAGCTATTTTCACATTCCATTTGTCATATCTCATAATCATAATGAGCTGCTATGGCTAGGAGCATCCGAATGGATTTAAGCATAGCTACTGGCGAATAGGTTTCGTCATAATCAATTCCTTGTTTTTGACGATATCCTTTTGCCACTAATCTAGCTTTAAAGGTAACAACATTACCTTCCATGTCGGTTTTCTTCTTGAAAACTCACTTGCACCCTATGGGCTTAATCCCTTCAGGTGGGTTAACCAAGTCCCATACTTGATTTTCGTACATGGAATCCATTTCCGACTTCATGGCCTTAAGCTATTTGTCCCTTTCTGAACTTTTCAGAACATCTTCATAACTGATAGGTTCGTCATCGCTTATGAGTAGCACGTCGTTCGATTCACTTAAGAGAAATCCTTATCTCTCTGGAATATTGCGTGTCCTATCAGACCTGCGAAGAGGTGGTATTGTTTTAGGTTCAACTGATAGCTCATCATTATGAGGTATTGGTTGTGGGTCTAGACTAGGTGACTCTGTAATGTCTATTGGAGTTTCTTGAACTTCATCAAGTTCAATGCCACTCCCACTGTTTTCTTGTAAAAGAAATTCTTTTTCCAGAAATACAGCATGCATTGAAACAAACACCTTTTGTTCCAAGGGATGATAGAATTGGTAACCCTTCGTTTCCTTAAGGTATCCAATAAATAGACATTTATCAGACTTAGCATCCAATTTATCTGATACACTCCGCTTCACATAAGCCGGACAATCCCATATTTTAAGGTGAGTTAAGTGGGGTTTCTTGCTATTCCATATCTCATATGGAGTAGTTGAGACTACCTTGGTCGGGACTCCGTTTAGCAAGTAAACAGCTGTCTTTAGTGCATAGCCCCAAAAGGATTTTGGAAGAGTTGCATGATTCATCATAGACATGTGCAACTAGAAAATTAACTAGGTCTGCATACCACGGTGTCTCACCATGCACTGCAATAAGGTGCTCATCTCTAAAATCATCGTCAATAGTGGTAGGAGATCCATCTCCTTCAAGTCTGCTCAAATGATTTGCAACTAGGTTCTCTTTTCCACTCCTGTCTCTGATCTCCAGGTCATATTCTTGGAGCAGGAGCACCCATTTGATCAGTCTGGGTTTAGTATCAGGCTTCTTCAACAAGTATTTTAGAGGTGCATGATCAGAAAAAATAATAACATGTGAGCACAATAAGTAAGATCTGAATCGATCCAAAGCAAAAATAATGGCAAGAAGCTCCTTTTCAGAGGTGGTGTAGTTTGCTTGGGTGGCATCTAGGGTTTTGGTGGCATAGCAGATGACATGAGGTGCTCCATCAACCCTCTGTTCTAGAATAGCTCCCACTGCAAAATTAGAGGAATCACACATTAATTCAAAGGGTAAATTCCAATCAGGTGATTTAATGATAGGAGCTGAGGTAAGAGCATCCCTGAGTCTGTGAAAAGCTTTTTTGCATTTATCATCAAAATAAAATCAACATCTTTCTGCAAAAGTCTTGTCAAGGGTCGAGCAATCAAGCTTAAGTCTCTAATAAATCTGCGGTAAAAACCTGCATGTCCAAGTAATACACGAATATCCCGTACGCATACGGGGTAAGATAAAGAAGAAATAACACTGATTTTTACAGGATCTACCTCTATACCTCTCCTAGAGACTATGTGTCCAAGTACAATACCCTGCTCCACCATGAAATGACATTTTTCAAACTTCAGCACAAGGTTAGTTTCAATGCAACGGTGTAAAATCCTAGACAAATTTTCTATGCATGAATCAAAAGACGTGCCATAAACTGAATAATCATCCATAAATACCTCCATATAGTGCTCTAGCAACTCACCAAATATATTTACCATGCATCTCTGAAATGTATCGGGTGCGTTGTAGAGTCCAAAAGGCATCCGTCTGTAGGCAAAAGTACCAAAGGGGCAAGTGAAGGTAGTCTTCTCCTGGTCCTCTGGATCTATACAAATCTGAAAGTAGCCTGAGTAACCGTCCAAAAAACAATAATGCGACTTCCCTGCTAGTCTTTCAAGCATCTGATCAATAAAGGGTAAAGGGAAGTGATCTTTCCTTGTGACCTTGTTGAGCTTCCTGTAATCAATGCAGACTCTCCAGGAATTCTTAACTCTGGTGGGCACTAGCTCGTTGCTTTCATCTGCCACCACTGTCACTCTAGATTTCTTGGGCACCACGTCAATGGGACTAACCCACTGACTGTCAGAAATAGGGTAAATGATACCTGCCTGTAGAAGTCGAGTCACCTCTTTCATTACAATGTCCAAAATAAGTGGATTGAGTCTCCTTTGTGGCTGCCTCACGGGTTTGACGTTGTCTTCCAAAAATATCCTGTACATACAGATAGCTGGGCTGATACCTAATATATCTGATAAAGTCCACCCAATTGCCTTCTTGTAATGCCTCAGGACTTGCAATAATTTTTCTTCCTGTTCTGACTCCAAATGCTGTGCAACAATCACGGGAAAAGTCTGCTCCTCTCCTAGATATGCATACTTCAGATGGCCTGGTAATGGCTTCAGTTCAATCTGGCCTTCCTCAATGGGTATGAGTGATCCTTGGGGCTCTGTGCAATCCCCTACACTTTCAATCTCAATAGAAATAGGTGATCCTTGGGACTCTGTGCAATCCCCTACACCTTGAAAAACCTCTCCAGCTGGAAATGCATCTGAAATATCTTCTGAATTATCCTCAGTCCCGGCAGTAAATACTCCCTCAGCCTCCTCTGAATAAATAACTCCTCCAGAAAAATCATGTAGGAATCCCTCAGCCTCTAACTCTGTATCCTCCAACTCCTCAAGAATACCCATACTCATAATGGAGTGGTCCTCTCTCGGGTGCTTCATAGCATCAAAAATGCTAAACTGAACTACCATGTCTCTAATCTCTATGGAAAGCGTACCAGCATAAACATCTATCTTGGTTCTAGCAGTCTTCTGAAATGGTCTTCCTAAAATAAGTGGAGAACAGTGTGCAAGATAATCTCCCTCCATATCCAAGATATAAAAATCTGCAGGAAATATTAGCTTCTTTACCTTTATCAAAACAACTTCAATTATACCGGCTGGGTGGGTCTGGCTCCGGTCTGCTAACTGTATCACCACACCAGTAGGCTGTAAAGGGTCTATGCCAAGCATCTGGAAGACTGACCTGGGCATCACATTTATGGAAGCTCCTAAATCTAGCATGGCATCATGGAATGTGGTGCTCCCTATCTCACAAGATACAGTAAATACTCCAGGGTCTTCACACTTCTGAGGTATGACATGAATAAGTGCTGAAATATTTTTCCCCAAGCTAACCAACTCATTTTCCTTAAGTTTCATCTTGTGAACACAGAGATCTTTCAAAAACTTGGCATACTTAGGAATTTGTTTAATTATGGTCAACAAAGGTACATTAATCTCTACTTTACTGAAAAGTTTCACTAGCTCATTGTATTCCTTAGCCTTCTCCTCCTCCACTTGTCTTTTGGCTTGTGTTTTACGCTGAGGGAATGGCAAAGGAACTCTCAAATCATCTTCTTGAGCCGAAAGTTTAGGGGCTGAATTTTGAGCTACTGTCCCAATCGGTGAGGCTGCTGTAAAATTGGTTTCGGCACTGATTTCTCCTTCATTTTCCACCAAAATCACAGGGTTGCTTGATGAACGAGTTGGGCACGGACTAGGGGTGGAACCAACTGATTTTGAAGTCGTTTCAGGGCTGATTGGTGCTGAAAATGGAGGTGCTGCCATGTTTTCAGACATTTCAGCTCTTGGACCATTTTGAGCTGAAGTAACCTTCCCACTCCTCAAATTAATAGCGCTAACAGTTCCCTTTGGGTTAGGAATAGCTTGGGAAGGTAGTTGGCTTAATCCTTGAGCTTGACATTGATTTATCCCACTAGCCAATTGTCTCATTTGCCTCTCGAGGTTTTGTATAGCGGGAAACATTTGTTGAAACATTTCTTCTACCCTCTGTTGGGGCACATTTCCCCCACTCGAACTTCCATAGCCCCCTTGGTTAGCATAGGTTTTTGAATGATCTTGAAATGATGAAGTAGTAGGTTGAAACATATTACCCTGCTGTGGTTGGAATTGGGGCTGATAAGAGGGCTGATAAGAAGGCTGAATTTGTTGTTGATAGGGCTGATAGTTGGCCTGAAATGAAGGTTGAACTTGTTGATGATGATAGCCCTGAAAACTCTGGTTTTGAAATGAAACTTGCGGTGGTGAGGACTGAAATTGCATAGGCTGGAAATTTGAATTCGAAGGCTGGAAACTTGGGTTGTAAGGTTGTGAGGGCTGGAAATTTTGCTGGTTTTGAGGTTGAAATGTTTGGAATGCTTGGAAACCTTGCTGCCCTTGGTGCATTGGCTGGAATTGAGGCTGGAATTGCTGAAATTGGGGCTGAGGTTGCTGAAATGTTGGCTGAATCGGCTGAAATTGGGGCTGGAAAACTTGCTGATTTTGCTGCGCTTGCTGGATTGGCTGTTGTGGTTGCTGAAATTGCTGTTGTGAGGGGTTTTGTTGATAAAAAGAATTCCCATATTTAAGATTTGGATGATCCTTCCAACCAGGGTTATAAGTAGAAGAATAGGGGTTATTCCGAGATTGAAATTGTCCCCTAACCAATGTCGCTACTGTCTCATCTTGTTGGAGGGTGGGACATGAATCTGAGTTGTGCTCTTGACTAGAGCAAATACTGCATACCCTAATCACTTGGCTTGTCTGCGGAGGTACTGAGGAGTTGGAATTTTGTCTTGCATTATTAAGACTCATTTGCTTTATCGCTGATGTGAGCTCTACCAATGCATTCATCATCTCCCTTTGTTCATTAGAAACCCCCTGGACCTCATTAACTCCTCTAGTGGTCAATGCTCTGCTTCCAAACTATTGTGAGTTCTCAACCATGTTTGAAATAAGTTCCCTAGCTTAATCTGGCATCTTGTTAACTAGGGCACCTCCAGCTGCAGCATCTATCATAATCCTGTCCATCTGCAATAAGCCCTCATAAAAATACTGGATGAGTAACTGCTCACTGATCTGTTGCTGTGGAAAACTGGAGTACAATTTGTTGAATCTCTCCTAGTAGTCATAGTGTCTCCCCCACCACTTGCTGAATGCCACAAATACTTTTTCTGATAATTGCAGTTCTGGAGGCTGGGAAATATTTCTCTAGAAACGCCTTCTTCATAGAAATCCAGCTAGACACGTGCCCAGTAGGTAAGTAGTAGAACCAATCTTTTGCTGCTCCAGTCAAGGAAAAGGGAAAAGCTCTCAGCTTGATATCTTCTTCTGAAATGCGCTGAGGCTTCATGGTGGAGCATACAACGTGAAACTCATGCAGGTGTCTATTTGGATCTTCTCCAGGTAATCCTTGAAACTTAGGTAGCAAGTGGATGAGTCCAGATCTCAACTCAAAATCACCAGCCAGCTCTGGATAAGCAATGCTGGAATACTGAAATTTGTCGTCTGGTGCTGCGAGTTCCTTCATAGTCTTCTGGTGGTTTGCCATGATAATGCCTGAGTGAGTGGGACAAGTCTGAAGAGAAGGAATATCAATGGTCTCTGAAAGTATGCCTTGGTTCCTCCTTGCTATGAAAGTTCTCTCAATCTCAGGGTCAAATTATTCGAGATCACCACCTGTAGACCTGGTCATAAAATCAAAAACAAATCGCAGTAAAAGTATAAAGAAAGATGAAACAAGTAAAGTAAATCACAAGATATAGCAGTAAGCACAAAAATAAATCAAGAACGATATGAAATAAGCGTACAAGCAAAAAATCAAACAATTCAACTAGTAGCGTCCCCGGCAACGGCGCCAAAAATTTTGATGAACCCGAACTAGGTGTCACAAATGTGGGTCTCAAAATTTAGATATGTGCAAAGTTGGAAACCCTTTTACTAGCAAAGATGGAAACGTAGTAAAGGGGCCACAGGTCGTATTTTTCCTAGGGCTAGTTGAGAGTGCTTGATTCGAGCTCGAGTTTATGTATCGTTTATGAATTTTGGGTTTCAAATAAAATTTGCGGTTTGGGTTGCAATTCAGAAATGAAGACACAAGGAAAAGAAAAGAACTCAACTAAATGAACTAAACAAGGTATGGCAATTGATGAACTTAACCAATGAACAACTCAATCAAGGCACTTCAACAATTTTGGAAAACAAAATTGATTTCAAATGCAAAACAAATGCTAAGCAAAGGAATAAAGGCAGTGATGGCAATTTTTGGGAACAAACAAACTTAACACAAATGCTAACTACGAAATTCAGAAATTAAACTTTAAACAAACTCAACACAAACTAGCTACAATTTTTGGAAGCCAACAAATGCAAAGAAAGTTCAGAAATGGCTGAATGCAATATTAGTTGATTTCAAACATCATGGCACACTAAAAGTACCCTATAACTTGGTACCAATCAGTGCCTAAGCTGCCCTTGATACAAAGTGCCGAAATTGAACTTAACTTGATACCAAGAAGAGAAAATCTGATGTGTCAAAAGGAACTGATGCTAAATGCTTAAACTGTGGAATGGCAATTCAGAATTGACACACAGGTCTGAAGGAATTCAGAAGCAAATACTGATCAATCAAAACAAATCGAGGGTAGAGATGAAATGCAATGAGGTAGAAATTTAGTACAGAAATGCAGGAATGCAGTGCGGTATTTCAGAAACCGATTGGGATACTCAAACCAAACAAACAACTGAAGTCGATTACTCCAAGCTAATGTTCACCTAAAATTCCTAAGAACTCAAATTCAATTGATGCAAATTAAGGAACTGAAGACTGAAACACAACTGAAACTGAAACTGCCGAATTGCAGGAACTGGTCACCTTCGGAGTCTAATGCAGAACTGCAGCACCTATTTAAATGCAGAACAAGAAAGCAAACAAGCTAGAATAAATACATTAATCTACAATTCATAAAAGCTTAAAAGGGCTAATGATTACTTGACACAAACTCAGAAAAGCTAAACTGAAACTTGCTGAAATTTAAACTGATACGCAGGAAAAATAGAACATAAAACTGATACACAATTTAAACTGATACGCAAGCAATGGAAGTATGAAACAAGCTGATCTGAGTTCGATTGTTAACTGAACAAGAAACCTAACTAATTAGATTGACGAATTGAAAACTAACAAACACAGAACAATTCAAAAAGAAATTAAGCTTAACTGATATAAATTCAGAACTGTAAAGAAGTGCAGAAATCGAAATTACAGCAAAAGACAGAAATGCAATAAGAAAACTAAGCCTCAATCACTCCCTTAGCTCAAGAACTCCTTGTCGTCACACAAGGGTGAGCCTCGAACCCCTAAGCTCAACAAATCAATGGAAAAACAGTCTCTGCGAATCAATCCAGCTCACACTCTGATCCAAGCTAAAAAACCCATTCGATCTCCTTAATCTAGTCTTGTCCAAGTGCGCTGATGGTTTGGGGATGAACCGAGCACTCCAGAGAACCCCTCCAGATAGCTCAGATGGATGACGGATTGAACAAAACCAAGATCAAGGCAATTAATGGCAGAACTGAGGAAACCATCACTCGGCTCTGTTTTTTGCCAATTCGGAGCTGGAATCTTCACGGCAACAGCTTCTCTAAGATTTAGCACTCGATCTAATGAAGGAATTGAGGTGGTCGCGCCCTTAGAAGAAGAAGAACTTGAAGAAACGATGAAGAAAAACGCAAGAGGATGAGCTGCGACGAAGACGCGATGAGCTACAATGGGGAGAAATTTTGATTAAATACTTTGAAATGAACGGCTCAGATTGTTCAGGTCAAATCCAACGGTTGATCTTTGTCCGATCTGAACCAAACTTTGATGATATTGATCAAGGGTCAAGATCTGCCTCCCAGTAGCTCGGATCCTCCAGATTTGCAACGGATGTCCCAGATTAACCTGATCTTTGAATGGACAGTTTAGAGCCCTCTGAGCTCGATCCAACGGTTGAATAATCTCTGATTTGGATGAAAACCTCAGATCATGACCTGAGTGTTTGATCAGCCTTAACCCTAGCTCGGATCGCCCCAGAGGTTCCCAGATGGCTCAGATCTAGCCGTTTTTGAATCGGACGACCCAGGTTTGTCTGAAACTTGATCACTCGATCCGGGTCCACTTCCGACTCAAGTTTGACCCAGCATGCCCTAGGTCCATGATCCTTTCATGCCTACAAAAATAGATCAAAAATTTAGAGGCAAAATAATTCAAATGTATCGAGATTTATAATTAAGTCCAAAATAGCAGTAATTTCTAGGACCTAGAATAAATGCAAGATTAAGCAAGTAAAATATGAGTCAAACTTAGATTTTAGCAACTAAAATGATCAACAAAATGATACCTATCATGTAGCATTGATGCATTGCTAGATGCCGCTCATTGCTTTTGTGTCTAAATTGGTTTAGACACATTGCCAACGTTACGAGAGCCTATTGGGTCGCACACTAAGGACACAATGCTTCGGAGATCTAATTTGAGTCAAACTTAATTGATCTTGATTTGGCTAAGATTTAATTGGAATTGGATTAATTGAGTTAGACTCAAGTGAATCTAATTGGATTATGGATTGAGATCTAATTTGAGTTAAACTCATTTAGATTAGACTCAACCACATTTGGATGAAATATTAATTCATTAAAATATTTAATGAATTAATAAGAGAGGCAGATGGAGAGTTTCTCACCATTAGAGTGTTACATGAAAAGTTAGAGAGTTACATTAAAATGTTTAATGAAGGGAAGTTTAAAAGGCAAAAACTCCTCATGATATGAATATAAAAGAGTTTTTTCCTTATCATTTGGATGACAACTTGTCATTTTCTTTCCCCTCTTCCTTCTCTTCTCCATCTTGGCCAAAACCCACATCTTGGGTTCTTGGTGTTTTGTGAACAACCTCAAGTTGCTAGCACAACTAAGGTAGTTCTTCTCCGAAGTAGAGATATCGTGTTCGTGTGGATACGAATAGAGGCACGGACACTTGAACGTGCAAGAAATCCGGCGACGCTTGGACGAGCGGGATAAACGTAAGGGCACGCTCCAAAGGTATACGCTTTAGATAGATCTATTAGATAGATGATTTCGTACGAGTTTTTCTTTCGCATGGATCGCTCGAGGGATCTTGTTTCAGCTGCGTTTTTGTGTTTATGTCGCCTGAAGATCCCAACAGTACCTGCCCAGAGGGCAACTCAGGCGAGTATTATAATTTTATTACACTGATGCATTTATTTCTACATGATATATCTTTTGTTTTGAGGCCTGAGGCCAATTATTATATCGCGTGGCTCCTCTGTTCTAGGGGCGTGACATTGAGTCTCCCTCCTTAGACTCATCATCTTATGCTGACAGGGTTGGATTTTAATAGAGATTAACCAATTTGTTTGATAGAGCTTAACCAATTTGCTTCATAGTTCATTTGCATCCTTGCAATTTCTTAATTTACAAAAAATTTCATTAGGAACCAAATTAGTCAAAATCTTAGTTATCTTATTGTGAGCGTTATATCTCTTGATTTACTCCTTGATCTATTTGCTCATTCCAAGAGATTTTTCCATTTATCTTTTAGAGCTCCAAATCCTTTTGTTAGAACAACCATTGCTCATTGCTCAATATCCATCGTAATGAAATATTTCATTCTTGCATTCCATTGAACAAGTTCTCCTAATCTAAAAGGCAGTGGAGCTTGAATGTTATATCCAAATCTAACCTTGAACTCCATTTAACTCCTTTAATGATAAGTCTGATAAACTTTTTTATTGCGGGAGAAACTTCAAAAAATCAAACCTTCTTCTTCCTCTAGATTTGTTCTCCGACGGTGATTTGTCCAAAGAAGAGCAATCTTGCTCTGATATCATTTCTTAGGATCTTGTGAGCTAGAAGGGAGTGAATAACTTTGATTGCTTCGATTGCATTCAACTTGAATGCACAAGAAAAAACCTTCAATTAAATTCGATGATACATACACAACACCAAAATTTTACTTGGTTCATCACCTCCTACAATAACTACTCCAAAATTTAGTCTTAGCAATCTATCACTATTATCCTTCTCATTCTCGGATTCTTTCCAAAGGTAGAGAAGTCTCTTACAACATTGTTGTTTACAAGTAACACAAATAACAAAAGAAACAAATAAAAATCAAAGTACAACACTTTAAAAATTGAGACAACTTTGTTTCAGAGGCTTTATTGTCGCTTTGGATGACCTCTTGATGGTAATAAATGCATCAACATTTCATTTCCAAACCCTTAAAAATTAGTTCTTCGAATTCTCTTCAAACCCCATTTTTATAGGGTTGCTTTCAAGCTATTTTATACATAGAAATCGATTGTTGCTCTACGAATTCGACTGTTGTGATCTGACCTGCAACTTAATGACTCAATTTTATCTTAGTAATTAGGGATCATAATTTTTTCCGAATCCGACGAAGGATCCGATATCTGACTCGTATGGAGGAGGATATAGAGGGACCACCGATACTCGATATCCAACTCGCATACCCGATTAAATAAAAATATATATACATTAAAGAATTTTTTCTTCAAATTCCATTAATAAACTATGTTGATGTTAGAAATATGTTATATAGATGTTTAACTAATTTTTAAAATTTATATATATATATATATATATTAAATATGATACTAATTCTAATATAGTTTCGTTAAATCATATAATTGGATGGGAAAAAAATTATTAGTATATAAGATATTCGATTTTTTAATGAGTATGAGTATTTGAATAAATATCTAATATCCGATAGATATGAGGATGAAGAATATAAAATTTGATCAGAACATGATCCATTGATATCCCTATTAGTAACGACGGTTAAAGATCAGCAATTGATGGCTATACCTACCAATTGATTGGTAATATACATGAATCATTACAACAGCTTCGATTTGCTCGATGCTATAGTGTCAACCATGGTTTATCTGGCAAGGTAAGGTCAAAGATAGTGGAGATATCGTTAGGACGGTAGATAGTAATGTTAGAATCGAGGGTTTCGAAACACGTACAAATCATTTATCTCTTGTGTTGTGCTGTTGTGTATTTAATGGATTTTGTAGCCGAGCACCACGAATGATGATCGAAAGAGATTCAAATCATTATTTACCCTCCGCTCTGACGACGCCATCTATATCCCAACAATACCTTCGTACACGGTTCCTATAATTATATTCAACTCCCATGTTAACTAATGCATCATACTCAAACTCGCAGTTAAGACTGGGAGATTCCAGCCCTATTATTCGTACATGTAAATGTTTAACACCCATATTAACTCAATACACAATTATTTTTTAATTTATTATAATAAATCTGATCACCTTGGAAGACTCAATTTGGGTTCCAACCATTAGAATACTTAAATCACCATCCATTACAAAAGATAATCTTTCCTGATGGATTTTTATGACAATTCTAGCTTAAAAACAATCACATATTATTATAATTCTATAAGAAAAAGATCATTAGAAAATCTATTATATATAATTTTATCTTATACTTTGCAAAAATTATTTCCACGATATCGTAATTTCCAGGACGCATAGCAGTAATTTTGCGCCACTGCCTCCATTTCTACATAATATTATAATTCTATGATAACCAAAAATGTAATTAGGAGTGCATCTCATTAGCAACTGTACATTCGAACAAATAATCCTAGTAATTTATCTCTTTCCTGTATATTCTAGGATAGATTGACGAAGACGCTTGAACAAGTGAATCAACTTTTGCCACCATTAACAACGGTAACATATGATAAATCATATTTGTACGAGGGACAAGATCAATGATTGTAAGTCGTAACATTCACACATTTGGATTGCTTGCTTATGTTTAACTCTTCAGTGGCTTAAGATTTATTATAAATTTTTAACAAGAGTGATGGTTTTATATTTGTGTTTTAATCTGCCGTTTTAATCTTGAAACAGGGTAATCTTGAAACAGATCACATAGGCACCAGGGACTTGTAATTGCCATCACCAAAAAAGAAAGGGGCACCAATCTCGGCGGCCTCCAATGGAAGAAGAGAGGAAATGCAGCCAAAACAAAACAAGAGAACAATGGCGAACGGGAATTAGGAGAAGACGCTACATACACTTGATCCGTTCTAAGACCGGGGCGAGGCGACGAAGAGGCGGATCTGGTCGACGAAGGAGATGTCTTGTGGTCGATCCATCCGCTTCACGTACCCCGTGGCCTCCTTCTCCGAGTACACCTTGTAACCCCTCTTGCCATTGCGCCGCCACAGCTCGCTAGCGTAGCTAGGGTGCGCGTAGTATGCCTCGGCGGCCACCTCCGATCCCGCAGAGTGGGGCTCGCCGAGGACGGCGACGGAGATCGGGAGACGCTCGTAGTGGCCGCGCAGGGTGCCCTCGAGCTCGTCCATCCGGGCGAGGCCGCGCCGCGACACGGCGTAGAGCTCGCCGGCCACACGCTCTCCCTCGCCGGGGAAGTTGAGGAGGAAAGGAACGCGGTAGGGGCCACAGACTAGGGGGAGACGGCCGACGGTGCGGGAGGAGCCGACGAAGGAGGCGTCGCCGGCGCGGATCAGATCTTGGATGAGGCAATGGTTGGAGAAACCGCGCTTGAGCGTACCGTAGGTGAAGACGAAGCGCCCGTCCGTATGAACTCCCAGGGCGACCATGGTTGGATCAACGGAGCTATTCGATCGGAGGTAGCCGCTGTAGCACTCAACGACACCACCCTTCGCTTTTGTCAATTAGGGTTTGGGAGATCGAGATGAAAGAGGGAGGAGGGGGCGAGGAATTTGGAAGTGGGCGATGAAGGCGGTGGTTCTCGATGAGCAGTGCTGGCGATTGGCTCCGGGAAGAACACATAGACTTATTGAACACACGGCTGTTCGTCCACGGGTATAATAAAATCAACGGTGAGGTGCAAGCGCGTGGGGCGATCCGCGATATGATCTGTCTGATGTTGCCACTTGTGGTGAGAAAACGAGCGTCGAGTAACGGTGAGGATCCTCAAATTTTCATCGGTATTTTTGTCAAAATATACTTGTAATTTTTCGAATTAATAAAAAAAATATAAATTATTTTAATGTTTATCAAATAATATATTTTTTTCAATATTCTTTCCATTTTACTTATCTATCAAATTTAATATATATGCATGTAATCACTTTTTTCATTCCTTTCTCTTTTATGCACGCAACTTATCTTGTTCTATCTTCTCATTCCTCCATCATTTTCATTCATTTTTTCTTTTTTCTCTTCATTTTCTTCTCTAGATATATGCATAACATGGGAAAGATATCAGACCCATATTGGGTCTTATATTTTTCATATCAGATTTGTGTTAGGCCTGATATTTTTCATATCAGATCCGCATTGAACATGATATTTTTCATTCAGGTCCAACGTGGGCCTGATATGAAAGCTATTCATCGACCAATTGAGGCTACTAGAGGTCTCCGACCAGCTTCGTCCAGTGGCGAATCGATCCATCGATATTATTTTTGCATTGTTCTTGAAGTTATTTACTTTTTAATTTTGACTCGAGATTTTTTTCGAAAATAAATTTTAAGAATTAAAAGTAAAATTAAATTAAATTTTATTCTCAAATGGATAAAATGAGTTGAAATCTGCATGCTTTTTAGATTTAGATTTAAATATTAATATTCAAATTTATTAAAATATTTTTCAATAAATTAAAACTAAAAGATCATATCAGACCACGTTAGGCCTGATATGGAACCATATCAGGCCAAACATGGACCTGATATAAATTATATCAGGCCCAATGGGCCCAATATTAGATTTCTTTTCTCGATTCTTTATTATTACATTTTAACATTTTAGAGAAGTCCAAATAAACAATAGATAACATATTTGAACTCCTTGTAAGCTCAGAAATCCACGAGAACTCAAATTTGTGAAATCAGAGCTCTCTAGGTCAATCAGTCGAATTTGGTCAAAAACCACTTATTTAAACTAGATTTTAGTTCTTGTGGATTTATGAGATTACAAGGAGTTCAAATATGCTATCCATTATTTATTCAGAATTTTCCAAGGTATTAAAATCTAATAACGAAGGATCGAGAAAAAGTTAAATATTGGCCAATTGGGTCTGATATGAATTATATCAGGCCCACGTTGGGCCTGATATAAGATCATATCAGGGCCAACGTGCGCTTGTTATAGAATCCATATCAGGCCCAACGACCGCAATGTGTGATTTTTTCTCGATTCTTCATTATTAGATTTTAACAACTTGGAGAGATTGAAATAATCAACAAATAACATATTTGAACTCCTTATAACATCAGAAATCCACGGAAATAGAAATTTTAACAATCGGAGCTCTTTAGGTCAAATCAGTGATTTTTGGTCAAAACTCACTAATTTGAACTAGAGAGCTCGGATTGCAAAAATTTCAGTTCCCGTGGATTTCTGAGGTAACAAGGAGATCAAATATGCTATCCATTGTTTATTTGGACTTGTTTGAGATGTTAAAGTATAATAACGAAGAATTGAGAAAAAAGTGTAATATTGAGTCTATTGGGCATGATATGAATTATATTAGGCTCACATTGGGCCTGATATAATATCATAGCAGGCCCAACGTGTGTCTGCTATGGTTCCATATCAGACCCAACGTGGGTGATATGGAATCCATATCAAGCCCAATGACCCTAATGTATGATTTTTTTCTCGATTCTCGGTTATTACATTTTAACACCTTAGAGAGGTCGATATAAACAATAAATAACATATTTGAGCTCCTTATAATCTCAAAAATACATGAAAACTGAAATTTTTACAATCGAAGCTTTCTAAGTCAAATTAGTGGGTTTTGGTCAAAACCCAATAAATTGAACATGAGAGCTCCGATTTCAAAAATTTTAGTTCTCATGGATTTCTGAGGTTACAAGGAGTTCAAATATGCTATTCATTATTTATTTGGACTTCTCCGAGATATTAAAATGAAATAACGAAGAATATAGAAAAAAAATCAAATATTAGGTCATTGGGCCTGATATGATTTATATCAGGCCCATGTTGGGACAAATATAAAATCATATCAGGCCCATTGTGGGCCTGATATGGAATCCATATCATGCCTAATGACTCTAATGTATGATTTTTTCTTGATTGTCCATTATTACATTTTAACACCTTGGAGAGGTCCAAATAAACAATAAATAAAATATTTGACCTCCTTGTAACATCAAAAATTCACGGAAACTGAAATTTTTTATAATCGGAGCTCTCTAGGTCAAATTAGTTGTTTTTAGTCAAAACCCACTGATTTGACCTAGAGAGCTCCGATTGCAAAAATTTCAGTTCCCGTGGATTTCTGAGGTTACAAGGAGTTCAAATATGTTATCCATTGTTTATTTGGACTTCTCCGAGGTATTAAAATGTAATAACAAATAATCAAAAATGTATTAAAATGTTTATTGGGCCCATTGAGTTTGATGTAAATTATATTAGGCCTACGTTGGGCCTGATATAAAATCATATCAGGTCCAACGTGGGCCTAATATGGAATCAATATTCGGCCCAATGACCCTAATATGTGATTTTTTTAGATTCTCCGTTATTACATTTTAACACAATGGAGAGGTTGAAATAAACAATAAATAAGATATTTGAGCTCCTTATAACCTCAGAAAATCACGGAAACTGAAATTTTTTACAATCAGAGTTCTTTAGGTCAAATCGGTGGTTTTTGGTCAAAACACACTAATTTGACATAGAGATCTCCGATTGAAAAAATTTCAGTTCTAGTGGATTTCTGAGGTTACAAGGAGTTCAAATATGCTATCCATTATTTATTTGGACTTCTCCGAGGTGTTAAATAGTAATGACGAAGAATCGATAAGAAGTGTAATATTGGGCCCATTGGGTTTGATATTAATGATATTAGGCCCACGTTGGGCCTGATATAAATTCATATAAGGCCCAACATGGGCCTGATATGGTTCCAGATCAAGTCCAACGTGGGCCTGATATGTTGGTGCAAGATGCATCAGTGATGTCCTCCTCTAGTGTTTTAATGTTTAACAATATGCTTAAGTTAGTGATACACTAGACAAAGGAAGGGTTAGTCAAGAAATCAGTACCAAAGTGAAGCAAAGTCCTAGTTAACATAGGCAATAAGTCCTGGTTCGACGAATTGGGCACTAAGTCCTGATTATGGATTGGGCACTAAGTCCTGGCCGCGGGTTGGGCACCTAAGACCTGACCGAGGGTTGGGCACGAAGTCCTGATTCGAGAAATTGGGTAATAAGTCCTGGCCGAGAGTTGGGCACCGAAGTCCTAGCATAGGGTTGGGCAATAAGTCCTAGTCGTGGACTGAGCATGAAGTCCTGATTCGAGGAATTGGGGAATAAGTCCTGGCCGAGGGATGTGCACCGAAGTCCTGGTCAATGAAGCTGGACAATAAGTCCTGGTCGTAAGATTGGGCAAAAGTCCAACTGGTGGAGCCGGTTGGCAAAACTTCTCCTGAGAGGAGTAGGCAGAAGGCGTGTTCCCCGGGAAGGGAACATAGGCGCCGGTTCGACCTAGGGTTATGCGGGAAATCCGAAGTCAGAACCAAATCGTTAATGCTAAGAATATATATGTGTTTGTCTTGTGTTTGTATATCTTGTATGTACCAAGAATTGGAAGCAAAGCAGGCAAACTAATGATGGATCGTTTTCGGTGTGCTAGAGGGGGGGGGGAGGGGGTAAATAACACTTTTTGCTCGTTTTGATTTCTACAAAGTCGTTAGCGCAGCGGAAACAATAATATGCAAAGTAAATAAGAAATAAAACACTACTAACAACCTGATTTACTTGGTATCCACCCCGGTCGGGTGACTAATCCAAGAATCCGTCGATGGATCAACCCCCAGATAACCTCCGGCTAGATTTGTCGGTCCTTGTGGGTGGAGAAACCTCACCACAACACTTGAGATGCTCTCTGATCACAGCAGACTACTAACTTACTTTACCCAAGCAAGTTTCGTCAAGAAACTCAGCCACCACGAAGTCCTCTTTAAATGGGACTCGGGCTGAACCCCTCACTACCAGTCGACTGCCCCCAGGGCAGTCGACTGGTGCTACTGAAATTCAACCGTTGCACCCCAATGTTCGAATTCTCATCCAACTCACCAGCCACCAACCAGTTGACTGCCCCCAGGGTAGTCGACTGGTCCAAGGGCTGAGACCTTTCTGTGAGTTCCATCAGTCGACTGCCCCCAGGTCAGTCGACTGGTCTACTCACCCACCTAAGGTTCCCTTCCTGAGTACATTCCACTCCGCACTTAAACCCTAGGATTTCCCGAGTACAATCACACTGCACTCGTACCCTCACGACTCGACTGACTCCTCATCCGCAGCCTCGACTGTTGCCTTCGCGCCCTCTTCATCTTCGGCTCCCGTCCCACGGATGCACGCAAGTCTCTAGCTTGCCTCCATGCCATCCTTCACGCATGCCTCGAAGTTCGCGCCCCTCAGCTCATCATCCCTGCTCTCTAAAGTCCCTCGGGTGCACACAAGCCTCCAGCATATCTCCATGCCACCCTTCACCATACCAAGGCCGTCCAGTCAAGTCCTTGTGTGTAACCTGTAGAACCTGCACACTCAACATACACATATAAGATGTTAAATCCGATACTTTTGGACGCGATCCAGAAAAAAATTTCGGAAATTTTTCCGGAAAAAAATTTAGGGTCTTCGAGACCTAGATTGGAGTTAGAGGGTTAGACCTCTTTTAACCCTAAGTTTGAGGGGCCTTTATGCTAAAAGGAAACAATGTTGTAGGGGTTTCCTTAAATTAGAGGGGGGTTTCTATAAAATCCTATAAATTAGTTGGGCTTAAATGCAAAAGGAGCAAAATAAGAGCCGATTAGGGCTTTTGCTTCCACCGCAGCCGAACACTCACTCCACCACTCTTCTCCACCCTCTCGCGTGACCTAAACTCGACGCCCACAACCCCTTTTCTTTCTCTTCCCGCAGCAGCCGCCGCCTGAGATCGATCGCGAGCTCCTCTTGGCGAACTCAGCCAACGCGGGGCTCTTCCCGTCTGATTTTCGACGCCGATTGCGAGCCTCGCTATTACTCCTCCTTCTTCGATTCTCTGTTGTCAACGCCGACTCTTGCCCTAATCTCAGTCATGAGGGAAGCCAGAGACTGGGCCGAGCATTAGGGGAGTGATCAAATCGGATCAGGAATCTCTCGTGCATATGTGATATCAACTGGTGAGTTTTTAATTGCTGCAAATGGATATGCCGGTTCTTGGTTGGATCTCATCTATTTCTGATCAGTATGGTTCATGGGTATAGAAATCCGAATAGGGCTTGGTGCTGATCGATCTGTGATGATTTTGAAGGATCTTTATTTTTGTTGAGGGCGTGTCTGATTGTTTGGGTCAGTGTTCTTGTATTGTAGGGATTGGATTTCATGTCTAGAGCTTGTATGGTTTGTTTCTTTCCTTCGGTTTTGTCTCTGTGTATGGGATCTGCTTGTGGTTCGGTAGAATTGGATTGTTGGATGAGTTTTGATCAAACAGAATGATACTAGTACTGGTGTGGGTTGGGTTGTATCTGTTTGAAGCCCTGTTTTTGATTTTTGCCGAGAGTTTTAATCGATGGAATTGGTTTTGTTCGGATTTCTCGGGTTGACATCGAATCTGTTCAAGATTGTGAGAGTTCTTTGGTTCTGAAGTGATGTGGGGTTGATCATGGTGTTGAGTTATTGTTGTCAGAATTCTATTACCGAATGGAAACCATAGAGATGTTTGATTTTTGTTTTTGAGATGCTTTAATTCTTGGTGTTAGTATCCTGTGAAGTTGAGTTATGATTTTAGAGTTAGTTTCTTTGATTAAATGATTAGATCTGATCATTTGGGGTTGGATGAGTTGTGAATGTTGTGTTTCCACCGTGGGTGATAAGGGTTCTTGGAATCGAATCCTGTTTGGAAGTATTCTTGGGTTGGATCTTTTAGTCTTACTACTAATACCGTTAGTTACCACACTTGGAACTTGATCCTTGTGTTGGAATAGGTATTGGTTTAATAATTGGGTTTTATTATTTTCAGATCTGTATTCTTGGATCAATTTTATACCAAATTTATCCGGTTTGGTTTCTCTGATCATTGAGGGAATTAATAATGGATTGAATTAGGAATTGGGTCTCACTATGACTTGTAATAATCCTAGCCGTGTGATACGTTGTAGGAATCGAGGTAAATTGGGATAAGTAAGGGTCAATCCTTTAATTATGGTTAATTAAATGAAACGAGAAAATTATAACGATCCTAGTTACTGGAGATAGCTCGTTAGCTATTGATTTCATATCATTGTAGCTAAACATTATGCCTTTGATACAGGGCATTGATTGGATATATCATTGCTGATTTGCGAACGGGAGGTTCTTTCTGATACGAGCATCTTACGATTGAGGCGGGTACCCTTTGACTTATCTATCTGATATTGTCATTTTGCTATGCTTAGACTGTTATAGATAGCAGTAAGATTAGACGCTATCCCTGTTTATTATGCCGTGATACTTGCTGTTTTATCCCTGTGTTATTATGCAGTTAGTTCTATACAGTCTCGGATTTTGTCATATCTATATGTATTCTTAGAGATCGTGGTATTGTCTCCTGCATTTGATCTTGAGGGATTGGTAGTGTTCCAGTCAGTATACCTTGTAGGTTACCTGTATTTCCTGTTATAGGATTTCAGACTGAGACTTAGTATATTGGGGACTTGGGAGGGAGGTAGGTGTATCTAGCATACACCATCTCTGCATTATTGCATGCTGACCCACGCGGACGTTGTGGACGATGTCCTGACTGGGTACAGGTTGTCACAGCTCTACCCACGCGGACGTTGTGGACGATCCTGACTGGGACTAGGGGTGACACATGTCATTGCATCAGGGTGCTTTATATGTTTGGGACATGCACCATCCTTGTATTATTGCATGCCGACCCACGCGGACGTTGTGGACCATGTCCTGACTGGGTACAGGTTGTCACAGCTCTACCCACGCGGACGTCGTGGACGATATCCTGACTGGGACTAGGGGGTGACACATGTCATTGCATCATGTGCATACTATGCATCGTGCATTGTTTGCTGCACTTGATTCTTGCACTTGATTGACATTGCATATACTGGAGACTTGTTATCCTGCTTATATGTCTATTGTTGTTCCATTTGGTATTTATTACCCTCTTTCCAGGTTAGATGGATTCAGGTATGTATCTTGATTCAGTAGCTTCAGTATACCCTTTCATATTGTTCATATGAGACTGTATCAGCGTAGACTCCTATTGTTATTATAACTTTCTACGCATATCTGTTGGGTATTCGCTGAGTTATGGACTCACCCCGTTGCCATATATGTTTTTATTTCAGGTTGAGATACTTGGAGTCGCCAGAAGAGTCCAGCAGCCAATCCCTACCCATCGCGACCGTAGAATTTTGTTTTGTACTTGTTAGTGCATTGTTTTATTTTCCGTTTAGCATTTTGTATATGTCCTATGTGTCGTGTGCCCTAAAGGGCTTTTGTGTATTGGTTGTTTCGTCGTAAGTCAGACCGGTCCGCAGTCAGGTATGTTTTACTTAGTTGTCTTGTGCATTTGTGTCGTGTCTCACTACACCAAAAAATTAGTTTTGCGACGGTTGTTTTGCGGCAGTTTACAAAACTGCCGCAAAAATATGTATTTTACGACGACGTTTGCGGCGGTTTGGCAACTGCTGCAAAATAATAGAATTTAGCGGCGGTTTCATGTTAATCGTCGCTAAATTATTATATTCTATCAGCGATTTACGTGACGGTCACATCTGATGTTAACATACAGCGACTGTTATATGAAACTGTCGCAAAAAATTACCGTATAGCGGCGGTTTTGTAAACTGTCGCAAAAATTTATAGAATTAATTTATATTTTAAATGTTGCACTAAAGTATTTATTTAATTTTTAAAAAAAATTATTAGCTATTAAAAAGATATAAAATTCGAAAATAAAAATAAATTTTATTTATTTATTTTTTGCTAATAATTTTTTTTAATTTTTAATATTTTTTTATTAACGTTCTAAATTATAAATTATAATACTTTTTTGTTAATACTTTTTTGCTATTAATCCAAACAATTAATGTTTTTGCTAATAATTTTTTTAGCTATTAATGATTTTATCACAACTTATGATTAATTTTAAAAGTTATAAAAATAATTTAAGAAGGCTTTTAAAGAATATAAGGGTTTAAGTAGTGGAAAACAGTGTGCTTGCCCTAAACGCCGTCGCTGCCTTCACTTTCGCGTTCGCTGCCTTCGCCTTACCGTTCACTTTCGCCCGTGCTCGCCCTCACCGTTCGACGTCGCCTTTAGCCATTCGCCGTTCGTCACACACCCTCCTCACCGTTCGCCTCACCGTTCGTCGTTCGTGGTTTTCCCTTCCTCACACACTCTCGCCATCTCGGTGTCACGGCTCACACATAGCATCATTGAAGGTATCCCTCTCTCCCTCTCCCTCTCCCTCTCCCTCTCCCTCTGTTTATTTGTGTTTTCCTTCCTTCGAGGGTTTGCCTCTTTGGCCTCTAACAACATATAGGGGAAAATGATCTGTATTTGATGAGATATTGATTTGTTTATAGATACTGATTTGTTTTTGAAAGCAATAGCACCAACACGTTCACCTCAATACACCCATGTTAGCTATTGTAATTGACTAAAAAAAATCCCACCACAGATTAACATAAACCTTCTTGTCTTGATCTGTATGACAATCATATATCTTTAATTGTGTTTATTTTTTTTTTTGATAAAATTAACAGGTTGTTTCCTAATTATTGTGATAACTTACAATTTCAATTTTCATGCTACATGTGTTTTCATGTCCTAATAATGTTATCATTATATATGTATATGTGTGTGAAATTATAATATTTGTATTTTGCACAATCTGTATTTTGTAAAAACAATTTCAGATATGCCTAGAAAAAAGAGACATCCTCCTAGGTGTCATTCGACACAGAGCGCACCTATACTTGAGAAAGCATCTCAAATGTCTACCCAGAGCGCACCTACAGTTCACATTAGTTCATCCACTAAGAATGGAACTTCTTCCCACCAACCTGAGCAATGCAATGCCCAAAGTCTCTCAAACACTGCAATAGGAGTTCTTGGAGACCAAGCTTTAAGGGATCTTGAAGAAGAAGAAGTTTTAAGAGATCATGAAGAGGAAGAAGTTTTAAGAGATCATGAAGAGGAAGAAGCTTTAACGGCCTCCAAGAGTAGGACTAAAACCGTGTGGACAGTTGATGTCATTGGTTGTTGATTTTTATTTACTAAATTTTATTTGCTTGTTTATATTTAATTATTGGTTTATTTTATGTTAATTTTGAATATGATTTTTTTTAGATGAGCAAGGTAACAAAGAAGAACGACAACTCAAAGTGCAAGATGTAGTTGCACTTGCAACTGGAAAACGAATAATTAATGAATGGAATGATAAGCATCAACCAATTGGAGATTCTGGTGGCTTTCATATTTGGTACAATTCCTCACACTCTTGGGTCAAAGACACTCGCCAGAAAATAACACGAACTGGTAGATATATTTTATTCTCTTTTTGTTGATATTGTTAATTGTAGCAAAATGATTTGGTGGGTTTTAGATCTTATTAATGTTATCGCACAATGTAAGGAAACTCAAACAAGCAGAAAATATAGTAGAGGGGAAATGTATCTTGTTGCTCACACAAAGAAAGATGGATCTTTTGTCAATGATGAGTCCCAAAAAAAGAATGTAAGTGATAAATATATTTTGGATGTTTTGAGTGTTTATATTGTTTCTAAATATGTAATTTATGCTTAGACTTCATAATTTTCATTTAATGTCGATAGGAAGATTTAGAAAAGGAGATTAGTCAAGGATCTTCTGCAGATGAAGCATTTGTGAAAGTCTTTGGGAAAGAGCACCCGGGATCTGTTCGAGGCATGGGATTTAGTGTCTGTCCATCCCAACTTGGGTCATCATCTTGCTCGGGAGGCTCGGTTCAATCCGATCGTCCATCAAGAGCTGAACATGAGAGCTTGAAGCTACGGTTAAAATTGTTGCAAGATCAAATGACCTTTATTATGAGTCAACAAGGAGGTCAATTTCCCACTGGTTTACAGTCTAATCAGGTATAGTTTCTATTGACTTCAATGCTCTTGGCTCCCACTATAAATTTGCTATGGTTGTTATTTTTATAGCGAGCTATAATTACTTGATTATCCTATGTTAATTATTACTGCTAGCGCTACTTCACTGCTTGTTAAATGTTTTATTACTGCTAATGCTAATTATTACTACATTTTGTTTCTGTATATTTTCCCTGCACAATGAAAATTCACTAAGGTGGTCATTTCTAGTAAGCAGGATACTTATTTGTATACAAGGTCACTGTATCTTAACTTCATAGTTAACATTGTATGCTTGTCTGTATACAAGAAAATATCATACACATCTGTCTTCTATAGAGAGTTGTTTATCCATGGGGTGCTATCAAGGTTCAGTTGTGTTTCATGGTCTGATGCTTTGCCAATTTAATACAGATTATGGTTTCAACAAATATATATATATATATATATATATATAAAGTAGTATGGTGTTGAGTTTGACCTCATCTGCATGTATAACCTTCCTTAGACCAACAAAAATGGTTTGAGGTTCATACCTGTTGGTATGTTATAAGCATGACTGTGGCGTTGATATACTTATTGTTTTGCAATGGAACTGCATTCTAGCCACACACACATAATCAAATGAATGTCACACACACAAACAACCCACACCAGACACCACCATGATTGAACCTGCAATATATGCTATAAAAAGGAATGAATATGATACACGCGCTAATGCATAGCGTGCATACACACATACACCCACCACCAGCCACCAGCAGGATTGAATCTGCTTTAGTGTAAAATGCAAAGTAAAATGAATGCCACACATGCACAAACCACCAACTGGATTGAATTTCATACACACACATGATACAAGCCACCAGCAGGATTGAACTTCACTCCTTAAATAATATGTTTATGTTTTTATTTTCGTATGTCTAATCTATAATTTGATGGATCGATAGCAATATGTCTTTTCTTGCAATTAAATTCTGTCTCATATAACATCTTTTACAGGATCAAACTTCTAATATTGACGTTTTATCTAATTTCAGGCAACAGACATAGGCTCACCATTAGAAGCAAGGCGCTCTTCCGAGGCTAGTCATGAACCCCAAAATGAAGGACCGTCATCATCTTTTAACCCTTAGTCTTTTTTTCTTTAGATTACAAGTCTACTGTTGTTAAGATATTTTTATGTTAAGGATTTGTATTTGCTTAGACATTAGCAAGATAAACTTGCATTTGATGCATTGGTTTGTTCTTAATACCTTTTGAATTAAATTAGTTGTGACGATTTCAAATTGCACACAAATTGTACCTTCTTAATATCGTCGTAATAATTTTAGTAATTTCATGCTAATAAATTTTGTGGTGGTTGAAATCGCTATAAAAATTTTTTGTTTGCGGCGGTTCGGGAACCGTCACTAAAATTTTAACGTGCTTTTTAACAAAGTGATTTGCGGCAGTTCAATCACCACCAAAACTGCCACTATTACTTATCACCATTCACCATTTGCGGCGGTTTAAACTGTCGCTATTAACTATCACCATTCACCATGTAGCGGCGGTTTCCAAACCGTTGTTAAACTTTTAGCGTGACTTTTTAGTCAAGTGATTTGCGGCGGTTTAACTGCCACTCAAACCGCCGTAAAATAATTCGCGGCGGTTGTACCAGCGGTTGCTCAAAACCGTCGCAAAATGGCTGGCGACACTACGGATAGCGGCAGTTTCAGAACCGCCGCAAATAGTTAATAGCGGCAGTTTGAACCGCCGCAAATCACATAATGAACCGTCACAAAACACCTATTTTGGCGTAGTGTCTATATATATTTTGAGGCCTGAGGCCAAATATAAACTGCGTGGTATTGCTATATTATGATGTGTATGTGTAAATTGTCCGCCGGACAGGGGAGATGCTGTCCGATTTTATATTGGATCAGCGGCTCCTGGGTCTCGGGGCGTGACATAAGAACACAAGGGTAAACCTAACTTAAACCCTTTGCCCAAACATCAAAATACTTGGTCACTCCAAACTACAAATTGCCTCAACAATCTCCCCCTTTTTGATGTTTGGCAATACGTTTAATTTAGGGAAACAAGATAGTTGTCAAATAGCAAAATAATGCATATGCAATGTAAAAATGGATCCTACCTTAAGGCATCCCACACCTAACTCTCCAAGATAGGACTTTTTCGAAACGGGCTTTTTAAAACCTATCCCAAGGCTCCCCCTAAATTGGACTTACAAAGGTTTTTTAAGAACCTCTCCCAGGTTCCCCTTACGTCAAGAATGGAGGAACCATGCTCCCCCTTAACCTCAGCTCCCCCTAAACCCAGGGTTTCTAGCAAAGGTAAGTTTGGTTTCCCAACTTAAATCCAAACTTCTCCCCCTTTGCCATACATCAAAAAGAGCCCAACAATATCCCAATTATTGGTTCTTTCAATCCCCAATGATTATAAACAATGTGTACTAGCCCCCCATACACTTATTTTTCATCATTTGGACACATACCCAGCTGCTGAAATAAAATTCAGCCTTGAACAGTCGGCTGCCCCCCAGGGCAGTCGACTGATACTCTGAAAATCAAAATTTCAGCCTTTCTGACGAAATTCAGAAATGCGCCAGAAATTCCATAAATCTTCAAAAATTCCCAAATTTTGTGGAGACATTTGTGGTACCCATACCTACTTGGTAAAAATACATTCCAAAATGTATCTATCACTATTCCTAAGTTTGACACAAAATCCAAAACTAGCTAAAAACTTCAATCAAACTTTGCCCTAAAGTCCTAGTTTTGGTTTTCTCTTGATGTCTTTGCTCATGCCAACCCATAATGCATCCCTAGCATTGATGTACATGGCAATTAAACACCAAAAACCAATTTTCATGCAATATGCCTCAATGTCATATTTCCATGCATGAAACTCAAAAACATCATGTCAAAACCCAAGAATTGAGACTCAAGTCCATCTCCAATTCTTTTTGTTGAAAACCGAAAGTTTCAAAGGGCTTAGTTGTAAAATTTTCAAACCTGTTGGGTTTAATTGCAAAATGACAAAACAAATATAAAAACAAATCCCCTAAAGCCCTAAAACTGCTCGCCTCATTCAATCTCCTCCCCGTTTTCGGTTTCCGCCGATCTCCCCACTCCGCCCGACGTTGCAGCCCTAGCCCCTGCTGCCGCAGCAGTTCGCGAGCGAGAGAGCGCCGTCGCCGCCCTCTGACTTCCCCTTCCTTTCTTCTTCTTCTCCTGTCTTCTCCGGCACGCACGAGGAGAGCACCGAGTGCTACAAGTTGCGCCGTCCATTGGGCTTCTTCGACCAGCGCTACTGCCACGGGTTGAAGAAGCATCATCTTGGCTTATTGTCCTTGGTTTTTCTCTCCGGCCGAACTTAGGGTGAGGTTTTTGATTAGGGATTGTTTTGATAGAATTTCTTCCATCTTGTTCGAAATTGTTGCCACTTGCAATATTGTCATGCAGTATTCTATAAGGAGAAGAATTGTTCAGCTCTTTATTTGCTACTTTGATCTGAAGTTTAGTCTCAGATTTCTGTTAGGTTTTGCTGTTTTGCTTGTGAACAGTAGCAGGGATAATCTTTGACGCATCCATTTTAGGAGGGCAGTGGAGTGGGGATGACTGAAGCAGTTTTTTTTATATATATATTGGTGCAAAACTGTCTTCCGATTTTGGCCATGTAACTTTGATAATTTATAGGATTCTTTTAGGAATTACAAGCCACACTATAAGAATTTTTGGGGCATTCGAATGAGTCACCAGACCAGGGTTCTTGGAGAGAAAAAGATGAGCAGTGATCTTCTTAACAGGGGATATAAAGGAGAATAGTGGATAAAGAGGAAATTATTTGTGGTTTAACTAATTGATATAAATGGATGTATAATTATAATCATGCTTAATGTGGTTCAACTAGTTTATGATTATATACATAGCTAAACTTTATTCTCAATATAGGACTCTGACTTTGGACTCGATCGGTTGATCGTGAAGAGGTTATTACGGTCACGTCCTACAATTAAAAAGGCGTGTACTTCTCCTTTGTGCTCTTATAGTTCCTTTACCTTTAAGCATGGCTGTTATGTCTAAGTAGGTTGCTTGACCTTGTTCTTTGTCGTGATTTAAAACATCGCCGTTGAGACTTATTCTTCGTTGATCTTTGAGTGTTCTTAAATTCGTTTCTGTACAGTCCACTATTGGTTTTTCTATTCTGTAACGTGCCGTTTGTACGCGAGCACTTAAAAGTCCATTAAACACAGATAGGTTTAATTGGCATTAGAAATACCCTACCTAGTAGTGTAGGTGCATAATCGTTGGTTTTTGGTTTCTGGTTGGTTGTATCGATGCATGTTTTACTGGTCGGATTTTATTGCATCGTGGTTTCTCCGGTTGTTCGTGCATCGTATATCATGCACCATACTTGCACGTTGCATACTAACGACTGTTGGCTTACATTTGGTTAAGCCGTCGTTAGTCATATTGTTGCTCGATTCACTCAACCACATGTGTCATGGTAGTGGTTAGAGTGCGAGTGTTTGTCCTGTCATGCCAGACAGTGACACCCTCACCGTTGTATTTAGAGGGATGAGTTGTTGGTGGCTCACCCTCACCGTTGTTTGTTTTTGAGGGATATTTTGTAGCTGTGATAGCTCCCCCTAGGTATAGGGGTCTGGAGTGTAGACTCCCCAGCATCCTGTCCACTCAACCACGCCTTATGTGGTATTATTATTGTTGTTGGTTATTGTTGTTGTTGGAGTGGTACAGTTGTCACAGCCCTACCCACTCGGTCACACAGATGGGATGTGTTGACGGCTTGACTGGCGTCAGGGGTGACACATGTCATTGCATCATGTGCATACGTATATCTTTTATACATTTGCTTGTGTTTGATGCACTTATATGAGCTATGATTGTTGCACATGTTTGACATGCATGTATATCTTGATATTATTGTTATTGAGTTGTTTTATACCTGTGTAGTCGTTATTCAGACTTTATACCATGTCGATTGATATATGTTATGCATGTTTAGGAAATCTATATCTCTTATGGACTGTACACTGTTGAGTTCTCTACTCTGTTTAGCCTTATTATGCCATGCTTATTTGTCTACTCATATACCCGCAGAGTCCGCCCGGACTCACCACCCCTGCTTCCCTTTTTGTTGTTTCAGGTAGCAGGTAGGTGTTTGCTTGGAGCCAGGAGATGATCCAGTTGCCAGTCCCTCAGTCCCAGTGTCGGTTTGTTTTGGTTTGTTCTAGAGTTTGTTTTGTTCCCGCAGTTAGTTTCCTTGTCAAGTATCGGTTTTGGATTTTGTCGTTATTACTAGTGTGCAGATATTCTTTTATGTTTAAGATGGCTAAGCCATCCATTTACTTTGTTTCAATATAAACTGCGTGGTTGTGTTTATTTCCTATTGTTGTGATGCCAGCCGCATGTGGCTGAGCTATTTTGGTGGAGATATGATGTATGTTTGCCCCATATTGTCCGCCGTACAGGGGAGATGCTGCCCGATTTTCGAGGAAGCATGTGCCTCTGGGGCGTGACACTTTTGGCACATCCCATGGTCCATCTAGACCTCTAGGAACAACCTTCCTAAGGTCCATTCACCATATATCCCAAAATTTTTCTTGTTATGAAAATTAAGACAACCAAGGAGGCAACCTCCCCCTTAACTTATGCCTTCTCCCAATTTTCATTTACCTAGGTGAAGTTCTACCCAACTTAACACCTTAACACCAAGTCAAGTTCTACCCAACTCAACTTCCAAGTTCTTCTCCCTTGAACACCTTTAAGGATTGCCCCAAGCAACCTTTTCCCTAGTGCCAAAACTGTTGGGACCGGGTGCATGTTGATAAGGATACGAGTTCGTAAATTTTAAAATATTTACGTGCAGCGGAAGAATTAGCATAAATAATTTCTCAAATTATTTTTAACCACGTATCTAGCATGCGACCTTATGATGTATGGACATGATCATAAATTAAAATTTTACTAAAAAGTAAACTAATTTACTTTGTACCTCGCGTAACTCGAAGAAAGGGACGAGATCCAACCGTAGCGTCCCTTGGAAGCTTCGCCTCTATTCGCGTCCACGCTGAGTTCTCTTCGGGATGACTTCGCAAAGCCACGACTTTTGTGCCGACAAGAACTATTAGATTCTCTAAAGGCACAACTAGAATATCAAGAGAGAGATATGGAAACTAACCACCAAGTAACGGAATCAAGATTCCGTGAAGGAAGGAAGGAGTCGCGACCCGCTTCGTCTTGGTGGTGGCTCACGGCTAGGGAGGTGGCGCCGGCCCTAGAGGGAGAAAGGGGCGCCGGCCCTAGAGAGAGAAGGGGCGCCGACCCTAGAGAGAGAAAGGGTGGGTGCCGACCCTAGAGAGAGAGAGGGAGAGAATGAGAGAGAGAGAGAACTTCTTAATCTCTTGATTACTCAATTGAGGAATTCAAGCCTAGCCTTGGTTCCTTTATATAGTAGCCTCTCCATCGCCAAGTCTCCCTTTTAACAGAATTAAAGGAATATATTTTTATGAGAAATTTATCTTATAAATTTTCTTATAAATTATTCCGTTATGCCTAGTTTTATTATAACTAACATTATAATAAAACAAATACATCTCTCCTTTAAATTATGGAATAAAATTTGTATAAAATTTTCTTATCATGGAAAAATCAATTCATAATTGATTTTATAAATTAAAATTAAACCAATTCATGGTTCATTTTAATTTCCATAAAAAGAATAAATTTCTACAATTTTTTTTATATAAATTTCTTTATATAAATCTCTTTATATAAATTAATTTATTTATCCATAATTTTATAAAACAAATCGCACTTGATTTATTTTATAATTTAAACCAATTAAATTGGTTTCCCTCTTTAATGTGGCCGGCCAAACCAAAGAGGGTGGGCACCCTCTTTGGCCGGCCACACCAAGCCAATCTCCTCGCGAATTAAACTCATTTAATTCGCCCAATAAGCCTTCAAAAGACTTAGCCATTTTAAGCTTCCCATGCGCCTCTGATAAATTCAGATTCGACTTATTTCTCTTGATCGGAAAATCCAATTTTCAACTCGTTTTAAATCCCTCGGATTACTCGTAGTGCGTGTGACTAAATAGGCTTTCGATTTATGTTGGCCGTCTATAATTCATCAATCATAGAACGATCATGAGTGGCACCTAGTAGTACATCATGATCCCCAACTAATCGAAAGATCAACGGTTGACCTCAGAAATTATTCTGAAACCCTTCAGCAGCTCTAATGAATCGTGCCTCATTCCCTTCACCATCTTATACCCACTTGGTTCAGGACATGGTTTGTGTGTGTCAGTCCCCACTAGGCTGACTACGTCACACCTAGCCCAAGTAACGTTCTCTCGTCCTTTGGATTTCTAATTACTCTCATGTATTTAAGAGACTCATACTCTAAACATGACGTGCTCTGGCCAGAGGCTTTGAGTAGCAATCCGACGATAGCCCTTGGGTATACATCTCCTCGCAAGGAGTGGTGAATCCTTTGTAGGCTGTTCAAACATCTTCGGGCACTTCGGCTTATACACAACCATCCTGGGTCCACACCTCCTTGGAGATGCTTGCTTAAGATGTTAAAGTATAAGTCTCCATGACCAAGATGACTTGAACACCGTAAGTCAAAGGAACATCGCACTTAAGCTGCGGTAAGGACTTCACTGACATGTCTATGTATAGACTACCATGTGAAGTTTTACAGCTAGTCACTCAAATGAACTAGTTCCCTTAACTAGCATCCATGTTTATCTCCGGACATCCCAATGTCACCAGCCAGTGAGAATCAGCTGATTAGAGAATAACCCATGCTAGTCTCAACAGAATTGATAGTGTCCGTATTTATCAATTCATCGACTAGGGATATTTTCATTACTTTACAATTACACATATAGAGATAATCACTAGTTTTGATTCCATCACAAATTCTCTCATGCTGTGAATTGTATTGCGGGCATTCAGTAGATGAGTTTAAGATCCCAATCATATACACAAACATGTATACTCAAATAGTGAATTTTCATTTATTAAAATAAATGTTTACAATCATAAGGCGATTGCCTTAGGACACTTCTCTCATATTACTAACAAACTCCCACTTGGCCTAATGTCAATCGCTACGGTATCCAATACCACAGGCTCTAACATGACCCTCAAACTTGCTCTGAGGCAATGCCTTAGTTAAAGGATCCGCTAAATTCCTTTCAGTGGGAATTTTCTCAATTTGTATATCAAAATTTCAGCCTTTCTGACGAAATTCAGAAATGCGCCAGAAATTCCATAAATCTCCAAAAATTTCCAAATTTTGTGGAGACATTTGTGGTACCCATACCTACTTGGTAAAAATACATTCTAAAATGTATCTATCACCATTCCCAAGTTTGACACAAAATCCAAAACTAGCTAAAAACTTCAATCAAACTTTGCCCTAAAGTCCTAGTTTTGGTTTTCTCTTGATGTCTTTGCTCATGCCAACCCACAATGCGTCCCTAGCATTGATGTACATGGCAATTAAACACCAAAAACCAATTTTCATGCAATATGACCTCAATGTCATATTTCCATGCATGAAACTCAAAAACATCGTGCCAAAACCCAAGAATTGAGACTCAAGTCCATCTCCAATTCTTTTGGCACATCCCATGGTCCATCTAGACCTCTAGGAACAACCTTCCTAAGGTCCATTCACCATATATCCCAAAATTTTTCTTGTTATGAAAATTAGGACAACCAAGGAGGCAACCTCCCCCTTAACCTATGCCTTCTCCCAATTTTCATTTACCTAGGTGAAGTTCTACCCAACTTAACACCTTAACACCAAGTCAAGTTCTACCCAACTCAACTTCCAAGTTCTTCTCCCTTGAGCACCTTTAAGGATTGCCCCAAGCAACCTTTTCTCTAGTGCCAAAACGAACTCAACAACACTTGAACAATTCTAAAGATTTACAAGCATATTTGCTAGGATGTATCCCACCTTAGAAAAATATGATTTTATGAAAACCACAAATGTGCTTGACTTTTGGTACAACTTCCAATTTTTTACAAAAGATTGGCATTTTGTATCAATCTTGAACTCAGATCATGATTCCTACTGTTTACCAACTCTAACCATTATCAATTTACATAAGGAATTGTCCTCAATTCTCCCTTTTGATTTCTCAATCCTAGATACCTATGTGAGATATCCATATCCTTTGATTCATCAAAAGCTTAACATCCAATATCATCCAATCTATGAATTTCAAATCACATAATATCAACCCATAAGATCTCAAATGATCACATAATTCTTTCCTATGTTTCCAACTCATCTAACAAGCCTTTTTTCTTATTCTCACTGATCAGTCGACTGCCAATATGGCAGTCGACTCCCAAATCGAACAGAGAGTTTCTGGGCTGAGACCAGTCGACTGCCCCCACCTGAATTTCAGGTTTTTTAGTTGAATTTTAGAAATCCCTAAATAATTCTACAAATCTTCAAAAATTATGAAATTTCGTGGGGAGATTTGTGGGGCCAATGTCTACTTGGGAACAATATGTTTCCAAACAAATGTACTCCGGATCCCAAGATTGGCACAAAATCTAACTTCTCCTAAAATGTATCATTTATGCTACTCCCAAAAGTCCTAATTGTGGTCTTTTCTTGATATATCTTCTAACACCTGACCGTGATACATTTCTATCATTGAATTACATGGGTTTCACACATTAAAACCTAATTTTATCAATTATTCTCCAATTTTCATCTTTTTCTCTCTAAGACTCCTTTTAATGTGCCAAAACCTAGGATTAAGACTTACCCAAGTTTTCCAATCCCTTTGGCACATTTCCTAATCTACCTGGACTGTCCTAGAAAAATCATCTATTGAGATCCATTTACCATGGACCCCAAAGGCTCCTAGAGCTCCCCCTTAAGCTCTTGGCCTTAGCCACCTCCCTAGGTGACTCAATCCATACTAGACCACACCGGTGTGCCACCGGTGATTCTTGGCCTACAAAATGGACCTTCTTAACCTTGGACACCTTGCCCTTGGTTAAGTCACCCTTTTTCCCTTTGGATGGCACCCCCTTGCCATCCTCGGACTTCTCCTTCTTGCCATGATCATATGCCTTCCCAGCATATTTCTTTTTGTTGGCCTTGGAGGTCTTAGACCGGCAACCCAAACCCGATCTATCATAGTTGGATTTTAAACTACCCAACACCATATCTAGACCCTTTGATCCAACAGTGAATCTTTCTAGGGTCTTTTCTAATTTATCAAGTCTTGCCCTCAAGGCTTGATTTTCCCTTTCTAAGTGTGTAACCTTAGTGTCCATATGTCCACTTTGGATATTCCTAGATCTACCCTCATTTCTTGGCACATTCCTTCCCTTCTTGGGATTAGTGTCATGATCCTTAGGTCTAGAGGTCTTGGGTTGATCATGATGCATGCTTCTCCTAGTCCTATTATTATATCTAAATCGAAAATTATGCACAAGTAAGCACTTTTCATGATTTTTAGCATGTATAGATGAATGATTAATTTTATTTTTATCATGCATAGAGGAACTCAAAATCGGATTACATTTTGGCTTAAGGTTAGGAGTTACCTTCCTTACCTTTGGTGCTTCTCCTTGTTGCAAGCTTCTTTTCTTTCTCTCCTCCTTCTCCCATCTTCTTGGATGCTCCATCTTCTTGAGCTTTCCACTCATTGGGCATTTCGTGTGGTAGTGTCCTAGCTCACCACACGTGAAGCATCTGATTCTCTTTCGTTTATCTTGGACTTCTTTGTTCCTACAATCCATGTTAGAACTAGAAGAATTTGAAATGAGTTGGGACTTTACCTCCTTTTTACCTATTGGGCACTTGTCTTTATAGTGCCCCTTTTCATTGCACCCAAAGCATATGATGTGGTCCTTGGCTCTAGCTTTGGTGGAGGTAGAGGTGGAGGCTAGGTTGACTTCTTCTTCAACTTTAGATGGAGTGGATGGCTCCTCACATGATGGCATGGACAATTCTTCATTTTGGTCCCCTTGGACCATTGAACTTATTTCATCATGCTCTTCCACTAATTGAACTTGCGTTGAGTTCTTGTGAACTTCTTCCAATTTCTTCATAAAATCATGTGCGCTTTTGTAATCTCCTATACAACTCATCACATTAGTAGGCAAGATATTAATCAAAATATTGATTACCTTTTCATTTGCCCTAGCTTATTCTTGTTGTTCACTTGTCCAATATCTGGGGCGAAGCCTCTTGCCATGCTTATCCTTGGGGATTTCGAATGGGTCTTTAATGGTCATTCTACATTCCCAATCCATTCCTAGCCAATTTTCCATCCTTGTCTTCCAATGATCGAATTCGTAATGATTATAGGATGGTGGTATGTTGATGTCCTCCCCCAACTGGTCTTCCATGTTTTTCATTCTCTAGCGAGTGCTCCCTCAGCGGTTAGTCTGATCAAGAGCAGTCCTTCGCTTTGATACCAACTAATGGATTATTTTCGGTGTGCTAGAGGGGGTGGGGGTGAATAGCACTTTTTGCTCATTTTGATTTCTACAAAGTCGTTAGCGCAGTGGAAACAATAATATGCAAAGTAAATAAGAAATAAAACACTACTAACAACCTAATTTACTTGGTATCCACCCCGGTTGGGTGACTAATCCAAGTATCCATCGGTGGATCAACCCCCAGATAACCTCCGGCTAGATCTGTCGCTCCTTGTGGGTGGAGAAACCTCACCACAACACTTGAGATGCTCTTTGATCACAGTAGACTACTAACTTACTTTACCCAAGCAAGTTTCGTCAAGAAACTCAGCCACCACGAAGTCCTCTTTAAATAGGACTCGGGCTGAAACCCTCGCTACCAGTCGACTGCCCCCAAGGAAGTCGACTGGTGCCACTGAAATTCGACCGTTGCACCCCAACATTCGAATTCTCAGCCAACTCACCAGCCACCTACCAGTCGACTGCCCCCAGGGCAGTCGACTGGTCCTAGGGCTGAGACTTTTTCGAGAGTTCTATCAGTTGACTGCCCCCAGGCCAGTCGACTGGTCTACTCACCCACCTAAGGTTACCCTTCCTGAGTACATTCGACTCCGCACTCAAACCCTAGGATTTCCTGAGTACAATCACACTTCACTCGTACCCTCACGACTCGACTGACTCCTCATCCGCAGCCTCAACTATTGCCTTCGCGCCCTCTTCATCTTCGGCTCCCGTCCCTCGGATGCACGCAAGTCTCCAGCTTGCCTCCATGTCATCCTTCACGCATGCCTCAAAGTTCGTGCCCCTCAGCTAATCGTCCCTGCTTTCCAAAGTCCCTCGGGTGCACACAAGCCTCCAGCTTGTCTCCATGCCACCGTTCACCGTACCAAGGCCGTTCAGTCAAGTCCATATATGTAACCTGTATAACCTGCACACTCAACATACACATATAAGAACACAAGGGTAAACCTAACTTAAACCCTTTGTCCAAACATCAAAATACTTGGTCACTCCGGACCACAGGTTGCCTCAACAACAAACACACAAAATAGCTTGAAAGCTGCTCTTGGGCGCCTGAATGGATACAGGCGCCCAAGAGCATTCAGGCACCCTAGATGCCAAGCACCTAAATGAATCAGATGCCTAATAAGCTCCTGGGTGCCCTGGATGAAGGTTTTATCAGCTTCGTGAAGTTAGCGATTTGGATGGATTTTTGACCGCAACTGAGGCACCCCATAGCAACACAGGCGCCCAATATGAGGCTAGATAAACGGGTTCGACACCTCAACTCAGCATATCAATCACGACATCATTCTAAGCATTCTGAGTGACGATAAAGCACTAGAGATGAAGCTCTTCGACCAAGGAGGCTCTAGGGGGAAGTGCGCGGCACTTCAAGAGTTCTAGATCGGCCGAGTCTTTGACATTTCATTTGGTTTGATTTATTTTATGCAATTAATTTCCTTATCTTTTTTATTGTAAAATGTGCACTGTAAGATGGGTTTCTCTACCTCTGGAAAGTCCGAAAAGGAGACCATTAGTGGACGAGTGTTTCCCGTGCTTAGGCCTTGGACGTACTGACCCTGGAGGGCTGGGAACCAAGTAAAAATCCGTGTGCATTCTGAGTTGTTACTTTTTCGTTCTTTCTGTTTTCCGCTGCTACTAACTCTGTATCTAGAACGAACGATCGAAAGACAAGTTTCCTGAAGTTTTTAATGAGTCAATATTCACCCCCCCTCTATCGATGACACCGGTCCCCACATGATATAGTTCCAGATCAGGTCCATTGTGGGCCTGATGTGGTTTCATATCAGGTACAATGACCTCAATGTGTGATTTTTTCTTGATTCTCCGTTATTATATTTTAACATCTTGCAGAGGTCGAGATAAATAATAAATAACATATTTGAGCTCCTTATAATCTCAAAATCTACGAAAACTGATATTTTTATAATCGGAGCTCTCTAAGTCAAATTTGTGGGTTTTGGTCAAAACCAACAAATTAGACCTAGATAGCTCCGATTTCAAAAATTTTGGTTCCCGTGGATTTCTAAGGTTACAAGTGGTTCAAATATGCAATCCATTATTTATTTGAACTTCTCCAAAGTGTTGAAATGTAATAACAAAGAATTGAGAAAAAAGTCAAATATTGGGCCCATTGGGCCTGATAAAAAATTCATATCATGCCTAACATGGGTCTGATATGGTTCCATAGCAGGCCCAACGACCTCAATGTATGATTTTTCTCGATTATCTGATATTACATTTTAACACCTTGGAGAGGTTGAAACAAATAATAAATAATATATTTGAGCTCCTTATAACCTCAGAAATACACGAAAACTGAAATTTTTACTAACGGAGCTCTTCAGGACAAATCAGATATTTTTAGTCAAAAAACACTGATTTGACCTAGAGAGCTCCGATTGTAAAAATTTTAGGATCCATGGATTTCTGAGGTTACAAGGAGTTTAAATATGCTATCCATTATTTATTTGGTCTTCTCCAATATGTTAAAATGTAATAATGAATAATCAAGAAAAAAAATCACACATTAAGGTCATTGGGCCTGATATTATTTTATATCAGGCCCATCATGGGTTTGATATAATTCATATTAGGCCCAACATAGGCCTAATAGGGCCTGATATTTAACTTTTTTCTTGATTATTTATTATTAAATTTTAACACCTCGGAGAAGTCCAAATAAACAATGGATAACATATTTAAACTCCATATAATCTCAGAAATCCACGAGAATTGAAATTTTTGAAATCGAAACTCTCTAGGTCAAGCCAGTTTTTAAGGATTTTTTAGGTTATAAAGAGCTCAAATATATTATTTATTGTTTATTTCCACCTCTCCATGTTATTAAAATGTAATAATGGAGAATCAAAAAAAATCACACATTAGGGTCATTAGGCCTGATATGGAAGCATATCATGCCTATGATGGGCCTGATATGATTTTATGTCAGGGCCAACGTGGGCTTGATATAATTCATATCTGGCCCAATGGGCTCAATATTAGACTTTTTTCTCGATTCTTCATTAATATATTTTAACACCTTGGAGAAGTCCAAATAATCAATGGATAGCATATTTGAACTCCTTATAACCTCAGAAATATACAGAAACTAAAATTTTTTTAATCGGAGCTCTCTAGGTCAAATCAGTGGGTTTTGACTAAAAATAACTGATTTGACATAGAGAGTTCTGATTATAAAAATTTCTATTTCCGTGGATTTCTTAGGTTTTAAGGAGCATAAATATATTATTTATTGTTTATTTCGACCTCTCCAAGGTGTTAAAATGTAATTAGGGAGAATAGAGAAAACAATCACACATTGGAGTCGTTGGGTCTGATATGGAACCATATCAGCTCCAAGTTCGGCTAGATATGATTTGATATTAGGCCCAAAATGGGCCTGATATAAATCATATCAGGCCTAATGGGAATAATATTTGACTTTTTTTCTTGATTCTTCATTATTATATCTTAACACCTTGAAGAAGTCCAAATAATAATGGATAGCATATTTGAACTCCTTGTAACCTTAGAAATCCACGGAAACTGAAATTTTTTAAATCGGAGCTCTCTATGTCAAATCAGTGGGATTTGACCAAAATCCACTTATTTGACCTAATGAGCTCCGATTGTAAAAATTTCAGTTTCCATGAATTTTTGAGGTTATAATGAGCTCAAATATGTTATTTATTGTTTATCTCAACCACTCCAAGTTGTTAAAATGTAATAACGGAGAATCATGAAAAAATCACGATAGTCCGTAAGTTGTTAAAATGGCTAGAGGGTGCATCTCTCTTCCTCTTCTTTCTTCCTCCTTGTCCATAACTCTCTAGTGGAGGTTCTTGTGCTTTGTGAACCATCCCAAGTTGCTAGCACAACTAAGGTGGTTCTTCTCTGAGGCGTAGATCGTGTTTATGTGGATACGCATAGAGGCACGGACACTTGAACGTGCAAGAGATCCAGCGAACCAAAGGACTAGCAGGATAAGCGAAGGGCGCGCGACAAAGGTATTCCTATAAGATAGGAATTGTAGATTATTTTGTATGAGTTTTTCATTCGCATGGATTGCTCGAGGGATCTTATTTCCGCTGCGATTTTAAATATTTTTACCTATAGATCCCTACATCACGATAGTCCATAAGGTGGACGATCCTGATCCATCGGTGGATGAGTCCCCGGAAAGCTTCCGGCTAGCTCATATCGCTCCTTGCGGGTGGAGAAACATCGCCACAACCTCGCAAGCACACTTGAGCACCAAGACTACTAATTGGTCTCAAATCAAGACAATTTCGTCAACCTTAACCAGCCAAACCGAGCTCCCTTAAATAGAGCTCGTGGTTGAACTAGCTGTTACCAGTCGACTGGTTCCAACACCAATCGACTGATCCAACCGAATTCAAATATTACAATCCAACATTCAAATTCCTAACCAACACCAGTAGACTGCACAGAAGATCAGTCGACTGATCTTTCTGTGACCTCTACTAGTTGACCGATCCCATACCAGTCGATTGGTACAACCCTAAACTTAGGGTTTCCCATCTCAAGTATAGTTCACTTACACTCGGGCCCTCATGACTCACTTGATTCTTCCTTTATAGCTTTGACTCTTGCCTTTAAGCCTTCATCACTTTTGCTCTCGCACCTCAGATGCATACAAGGTCGCGACTCATCTCTATATGTCATCCTTCACATATGCCTCGAAGTGCGCTTCTCTCGGCTCATCATTACTGGCATGTCCACGGTCCCTTGGATACCTCACCATCGTTCCATGGATCCAAACAGTGAAGCTCAGTCATATGTGTATCATGCAGAACCTGCACACTCAAATACACATATCAAATACAAAGGTGAACCTAACTAAAACCCTTTGCCCAAACATCAAAACACATAGATTATAGATTGCCTCAACAGGCAAGACAATATTTCAGTCTTTAAAAGGCTAAAATAGGGTTATCAATCGATTGCTTGAAAATATTAATCGACTAATTAACCATAAACTTTAGATTTGCGGTTTGAGGGTTGAAATGGGATTTATTGCATTAGCAGTCAATTGCTAAGAAGTAGCAATCGAACTAGTAGATGGGTTTAAGTGAACATAATACTCGTAGCTTAACAAGTCGGTTTGACTAGAGGCTAGCAGTTGATTGATAGGAAGTAGAAATCGACTGGTAGATGAGTTCAAGTGAATAGAATGCTTCCAACTCACTAATCAGTTTGATTGAAGGCTAATCAATTACTATGGTTCAACAATTGACTGATGATGGTCAAACTGTTGGTGCAAGATGCATCAGTGATGTCCTCCTCTAAGTGTTTCAATGTTTGACAATATGCTTAAGTCAGTGATACATTGCAAGGGAAGGGTAGTTAAGATAACTGGACCAAAGTGATGAAAAGTCCTAGTTAACCTAGGCACGAAGTCCTGGTTCGAAGAATTAGGCACTAAGTCCTGATCATGGATTGGGCACTAAGTCCTGACGAAGGGTTGGGCACGAAGACCTGGTTCGAGGAATTGGGGACTATGTCCTGACCAAGGGTTGGGCACGAAGACCTAGTTCGAGGAATTGGGCACTAAGTCCTAGCCGAGGGTTGAGCACCGAAGACCTGGTTCGAGGAATTGGGTACTAATTCCTAGCCGAGGGTTGAGCACCGAAGTCCTGGACCTAGGGTTTGGGCACGAAGTCTTGGTCCGAGGGATTGAGCAACTTAGTTGAGCGATGACTAAGGATAGAAGTAGAGACGGGTCGAGGTTCGGACGTCTCGAGATCCGAGAGTATCGAAGGCTAAGCAAAAGTCTAACCGGATGAGCCGGGTGGCAATCGTCTCCTGAGAGGAGTAGGTGAAAGGCGCGTTCCCGGGAGTGGGAACTTAGGCGTTGGTTCGACCTAGGGTTTCGCGGAAATCCGAAGTCAGAACCAATTCGTTAAGGCTAAGATTGTACATGTGTTTGCTTGTATTTATGTATCTTGCAGGTACCTAAAAGTGAAGACAAAGTAGGCAAACAAACACACAATAAGGCTGGAAACTAGGCTGCTAGGCACCTCCTTCAGCAAGGGCGCCCCAGTCTGTTGGTGCAGTATGCACCCAAGTCAAACCTATGTTTTGATATTGGCAAAAAGGTTCAAAAGTTAAGGGTTAATGGTTGTCTAACGAGTTTCTTGAGTGTACAGGAAAAGCCCTAGTGAAGGAATGCTAGGCACTGGCGAAGGACTGCCAGACAGGACAAGCCCTAGCGAAGGAATGCTAGGCACTGGCGAAGGACTGCTAGACAGGACAAGCCCTAGCGAAGGAATGCTAGGCACTGGCGAAGGACTGCCAGAAGAAAAAACCTAGCGAAGGGCTGCTAGGCACCAAGCGAAGGGAAGCTTGGTAACTCAAGACCTGGCGAAGGACTGCTGGGCAAAAGTCCAACTGTAGGATCCGGTTGGCACCAGGTAAAACTCTCCCGAGAGGAGTAGGTGAGGACGCGTTCCCCTCGAGGGAACATTAGGCGTCGGTTCGACCTAGGGCTCCATTTTGGAGATCCAAAGTCAGAACCAAGACAGCTAAGGCTGTTTTAACTAACTTATTATTTGCTGTTTTGGACTAACCCTGGATGCAGGACCGAAGGACTGTGTTTCTGCAGCTCAGAGAGCCTCAAAGGAGTGAGGCCGCAGCTGAGCAGGGCGCCCCGGATGTGTCGGGCGCCCCAGAGTCTACCCAAAGTCAGCAGAGAGGTAAACGCCCCGACAGCAGCACAATTGGGGGCGCCCCGCGCGTGTCGGGCGCCCCGCATGTCGGGCGCCCCGCGTGTCTCGGGCGCCCACTGTGCCACGCCACTGAAGGCGGCTGCAGCTCACCCTCGCGAAGCCTCGGTGATAAAGTTTGACCGGTCAATCGGGCGCCCCAGTCAAATACAATCCCGAAGATAACGAGATCAGCTTTGACTAGAGCATCGCCGGATCTGCAGCCACGTGGGGGGCGCCCCTTGCCCTATATAAAGAGGGCCTCGACCCCAGGTTTAAACAATCAATTCCATTGAACGCAATCACGCTCTTCTGCTCCCGCGCTCTGCTCCAGAACCCTCCAGACTCGAGATACAAGCGCCGGCGACGTCCAACTGCTCTGGAACTTCGATTTACACCGGACGTCGGTAACAAAGAAAAGCTGTCTTTTTCCTTACTGCAATTTACTGTAATCAATCTTTGTAAAATTATTTTGCGCGATTATAGTATTGCCCATAGTAAACGGTCAATGACCGTGGGCCTTGGAGTAGGAGTCGACCCAGGCTCCGAACCAAGTAAAAATCTTGGTGTTCGCATTGTCTGATTTTGATTATTCCGCTACGCACCTGCTCTTTTTAAATCCGAACGAATTGCGACATTCACCCCCCCTCTCTCGCATTTCTCGATCCAACAAGTGGTATCAGAGCGGGGAAGTCAAATCTGGTGCAACCACCAGTTTGAATATTTTTCGGATTTTTTTTCATTTTTTTAAAATAAAAAAAAATTTTTTTTTTTCGTTCGAGTTTTTATCTCAAGGTTGGTGCAACACCCCTTGAAATCTGTGTTTGATTATTTCTTCCCGCACTACTAATCCAAGACCAAGTCTTGGAAATATTTTTGTTGTTTACTTTTATTTCAGTAACAAATGTCTATCCAAGAAGGATTTAGCACCGCCAGACCTCCACTTTTCAGTGGAGAAGACTTTCCCTACTGGAAAAGTCGAATGGAGGTCCACCTGAAAACTCAGGTGGAAATGTGGATAATCATCCAGTCTGGACTGATGATTCCCACCAATGCTGAAGGTGTACCACAAGACTACTCAGAATGGGACACTGCCCTTAAACGAAAGATTGAAGCTGACGCCAAAGCAACCCAGACTCTACAATGTGGACTAACGAAAGAAGAGCTGAACCGCGTAGGACCCTTCAAAAGTGTAAAGGAACTATGGGCTAAATTGATTGAACTCCACGAAGGAACTTCAGATACAAGGATCAGCAAACGAGACTTGCTACTGAACAAGCTCTTCACTATCAAAATGGCAGATAACGAGACAGCAGCCCAGCTCCACGCCAGAATCCAGGAGCTGATGAATGGTCTTCACGCAATAGGTCACCAGGTTCAAAACCGTGATCTGATAAGGTACGCCCTAAACGCATTCCCTAGGACCACCTTGTGGGCATCTATGGTAGATGCATACAAGGTCTCTAGGGATCTTTCAAAAATTAAGCTAGATGAGTTATTTTCTGAACTTGAGCTGCATGAACAGACTAACTCCAATTTGGTCGAGAAAAGTATAGCCTTTTTTGCAGGGAAAACAGGGAAAATGACCAAGAAGAAAATTCAAGTTGAACCTGAATCTACCTCAGATTCAGAAATAGAAGATCAAGAAGAAGATCAATCAGAACTGGTCCGGCTAGCTCGAAGCTACTACAAAAAGTTGAAGAACCAAACTAACACACGGAGAACAAGCCGAAGAAAGGACGGACAAGATGAACCGGCAACTGACAAACAAAAGCCCAACGTAACCTGCTACGAATGCAAGAAGAAGGGCCACTACAAGACTGAATGTCCAAGTCTAAAGGAGTCCAAAAAGAACAGAAAGAAGAAGGCACTCCAAGCAACCTGGGACGAGTCTTCCTCAGAAGAAGAAGAAGAAGCACCTCAGTCCAATCTTCTAGCCCTGACCGCTTCGGATCAAATCGAGACTGACTCAGACTCGGAACGGGACGACGGCAAGCTGACATTCTCCGAAGACGGCGAAATAAAGGTAACGGGTTTTTCAAAATCGCAATTAAATTCTCTTATTTCCTATCTATCCCGAGATTTGGCGAAAGCCAAACTCCGAATCGAGTCCCTCCGACAGGAAGTAAAACTCCTGAAAGAGGGAGCTGATTCTAATTCCTTAACTGAGAAAATTCAGGAAGAAACCCCTGATCAAGTTGAGAAACTTGAATCAGAGAATTTCTCCTTGAAAACTCAAGTCAAGGATTTAAGAACAGCTTTAGAACGATTCACTTCTGGTTCCAAGAATCTTGATATGATTCTGGGAAAACAGAAGTCTGTTCTAAACCGATCCGGACTTGGCTATAGAACCAAATCTCGGCAAAGATCTTACTTTGCTGTACTGAACCAGTCAAGACCTAAGGTTCAGGCATGGGTGCCAAAACTGTGCCTGACTAAACCAACTGGTTCAAATCAATTTTGGATCCCCAAGGACAAGATTCACCTCTTGCCTAACCCATATAGAGGCTATAGTCCAGGGGGAGCCAAAATCAAAACAATTTTTATAATTAGATAGTTTTTTTTATTGATTGATTGTGTGTTTATTTAATTTCTTGCAAATTGCCATGCTTAGATTTAAGGAATTCTTAGATTTAAGGACTAAAATTACTTGAAAATTGAAAACATAGTATTGGGAGGAGGTGAGATGATAGTACGTTAGGGAAGCCAATTTGGCGGAACTAGCCGAAGCTACCGATCCAAGACCCAAGCTAGTTAGACCAGAAAATGACCTAATTTAATTTGAAAATGAAATTTCATTAAAAGGCTTTGTCAAGGAAAGGGTGGATGATCCCATAAGGCTTCGGCCAAAGAAGGCCTAGTGCCTCGCCAAGACCTGGAAGCCAATTTCTGAAATTCAAATTCAAGTTAACTTTTGTCAAATTCGAATCTAACTCAAATTTCAAATAATTATAGATTCTAAACTGTTTTTTCAAAACCTCTATTTTTCAAACTTATTATCTTTTCGAAAAACACTTAATCTGTTTTCAAAAGTAAATATCTTTTCAAAATAAATGAAAATTCCCTTTCAAAATTAATTTTTACCTTCAAACCTGTCTCACAAAAACCTTAAGGTTAACGTGATTGAAAACCCTAGATTCAGTGAGACAGGAAAATTAAGCTCAAATTAAACCACCTTGCTTGTGCTTTCATAATCATGGTCAAACTATGATTAACCTAGTCAAACATGGTCAAACACAGTCAAACGGAGTCAAACAGTCAAACCTGGTCAAAACAGTCAAAAGTCTGGTACCTAGGGCGCCCGTAACCTGTCGGGCGCCCCTGCCAACACTGAAAAGGTACCAGCTCCAGTCAAATCAGCAAAAGCTGCATTTGACCGACTTGAGAAGGGCGCCCGTAACCTGTCGGGCGCCCCTATACGCTCCTGTCCCCCACGCTGATTAAAGCAGTCAAAAGCTGCAGTCAAACAGACCTTGAGAAGGGCGCCCGTGACATGTCGGGCGCCCCCATCAAAACCTGTCTCCCACGCTGATTAAAGCAGTCAAAAGCTGCAGTCAAACAGCTTTTGAGAAGGGCGCCCGTGACCTGTCGGGCGCCCCTTCAGACCTTTTCCCTGCCCGAGGCAAAACCAACCTGTAGAGGGCGCCCGTGACCCGTCGGGCGCCCCCCCATCAACCCCTATAAAAGGGACCCGAGACTCCCTCATTTCCCACACCACATCTCACACTCCTTCTTCCCTTTGCCTCATTCTTGTGGATCAAGTGAACCTAAGCCTTCCCTTGCCTCAACCATGCCTCCAAGGTATGAAATTTAGTTGTGCAATTAATTTTTCTTAAATTACAAATTTTTTTTGCACACTCCTTCTTTATCCTTAATCACTTATTTTTTCTACACTTAGAAAACGCCGAGCAGTTCAGTCGAACCCCGGTAATGAGCCCAGTCCCGACCCTAGATTTCCTAACCTAGCACTTTGTAACAAGTTCGCACAAACCACCTACATTCCGATTAAAACAAGCTACCTTAACCGTCATTTCTTCTCCCAATCCTGTCCAGTCGCAATGTCCGCAATTAACTTCTATCAACTAGATAACCTCGTATTCTGCACACATTCGATCAACAACACCCTATGTGCAGAATTCTATAACAACATAGTTAGGCAAGACCACTTGAGCTTCGTCACTACCGTTCAAGGAATGCCCTTGAGCATCACTCCTACCCTACTGAACCGATTTTTGGGACTCCGACCATCTCAGTCCATCTTCTGTTGCTACCCTCCAAGGAACCCGCCCTTCGACGCCCCCTACTCTCATATTGACCTGAACACCTTATACAACTATTTCTTTGGGGAAGCCATGGACCCTGCAGGAGGGCAGTTCCACTCCACCCGACTCCCGATTCAGGACTACGCTCTCTACAGAGTAATTGTCCGTTGCATCCTTCCTTTGTCCACTAGGGACACAGCCACCATGAAACCCTTTCACACTTTTCTTCTCTATGCCCTTATCCACCATCTGGACATAGATATAGGCCTTCACCTCTTCCACTGTATCCTACATGCCTCTAGTGTATCCACTAAGGGGCGGATCCGCACTCCCTACTGCCACGTCATCACCTCTATCCTCCACCACCACGGCCGAAATATCGCTGACGGCGAGATTACCACGATGACCGAATTCGACGAGATAGGATTTAGAAACTTTTCCTTAGCCGGTATAGACGTCTCGGGCACCGGGGTTCTGACTTGGCGACGCCAACCAGCCGCACAGGACATTGCCGACGAGGAGGTCGAGGTCGACGTTGCCGACTTAGCAGCAGAGGTAGATCAGCCCGCTCCACCGACCTTGTACGAGAGAGTTACACGACTCGAGACGCACGTCCAGAGCTTCAGAGAAGAAGTGGAAGCGTACCATATTGAAGACCAAGAGACAAACTTAGGCTACTACAACAACATTATGAGTACCCTCACAGCCGATAGAGAAGCCTGGAATGCACAGTACCATGAGATCATGGCACGATTTGATGCATGGCAGCCGGGCCCATTTGATCCTCCTGGTCCCTCCTCTTAGATGACTTGGACATGTACCCATTTGACTACCCCTACTGAGTAGGGTTGACTTCTGTTGACTTGTACTAGACTTCTACTTGAACTATGCTAATCTTAGCTTGGCTTGTTTATTTTTTTGACTAAATTAAGTTAGGGTTATGCTTAGTAGAATAGAATCATTTGGTTTTTGGATTTTCAATTTTAAATTGAACTTAAAATGTCTTTTAAAATGTTTTTTTGTTAAAAATATTACTTTAACTTTAAAAAGTTTTTTTACTTAGTTTTATTTCAAAAACTACCCCTTTCAAAACTAGGGCTTTTTCGAAAATGGACTTAGCCTAGGCTCTAACCCTAGAACTGCATGCACCTATAGATCTAGAAGCCAGCATCTCACAAGCACCTTAGGGCACTTTTTGAATGATAACCTAGAAAGGGTTGAGATGCTTAGGTCTTTGCCTTAACTCAAGATGCTTTAAGTCAGTGCATCTGCAGCAGTTGGGGCACTAAATACAAACTGAACAGCAATCAAGTTAAGTGTCAAGTTTAGACAATCTAACTTGAACAGCTCACTTAACTTGACTAACCCTAGCCAAAGCTACTGTTTATAACAGTTAGTAAGTAGCTAAGTGGGTTAGACAGGTCCCTAAAGGATTAACCAGACTTAGGTCTTATTTTGATTCAGTACAGCAAATGCTCTATTTAAGTATTGCAAATTTTGTTTCTTTTTTCTTCTGCATTCTTTTTGATATATGTCAAAGGGGGAGAGTTGGAAAGGAAACAGGAAACACAATTTTTTCTTTTCCATAGTCTTTTCAAAAAGTTGAACTGAAAAAATTGGTATAATTTTATTTCTAAGCTCTGAACTATTTTTTGCTTAAAATGATTTTTACTTAATGTTTCTAAGTTTGAAATTTTTCCCAAAAACTGAAAATTTTCTAAAGTTGAAATTATTTCAAAAATGAAAATTTCTAAAGGTTCCCAAACCAAGAATGTTTTTGAAAAACTTAGCAAAAACTGTAGAGAATTCCTAACTTATTATCAAAACATGAAATCTTCTAAGTACTTCATTCACACCACCTGTTTTTGAAAAACCTAGGGGGAGATTTCTTCTAGGGGGAGGGAATCTAACTTAGGATTTTAAATTCAGCACTTTTTTTTCCTTAACTTTTTGAACTAGGTTGCCATATATCAAAAAGGGGGAGATTGTTGGTGCAGTATGCACCCAAGTCAAACCTGTGTTTTGATATTGGCAAAAAGGTTCAAAAGTTAAGGGTTAATGGTTGTCTAACGAGTTTCTTGAGTGTACAGGAAAAGCCCTAGTGAAGGAATGCTAGGCACTGGCGAAGGACTGCCAGACAGGACAAGCCCTAGCGAAGGAATGCTAGGCACTGGCGAAGGACTGCCAGACAGGACAAGCCCTAGCGAAGGAATGCTAGGCACTGGCGAAGGACTGCCAGAAGAAAAAACCTAGCGAAGGGCTGCTAGGCACCAAGCGAAGGGAAGCTTGGTAACTCAAGACCTGGCGAAGGACTGCTGGGCAAAAGTCCAACTGGAGGATCCGGTTGGCACCAGGTAAAACTCTCCCGAGAGGAGTAGGTGAGGACGCGTTCCCCTCGAGGGAACATTAGGCGTCGGTTCGACCTAGGGCTCCATTTTGGAGATCCAAAGTCAGAACCAAGACAGCTAAGGCTGTTTTAACTAACTTATTATTTGCTGTTTTGGACTAACCCTGGATGCAGGACCGAAGGACTGTGTTTCTGCAGCTCAGAGAGCCTCAAAGGAGTGAGGCCGCAGCTGAGCAGGGCGCCCCGGATGTGTCGGGCGCCCCAGAGTCAACCCAAAGTCAGCAGAGAGGTAAACGCCCCGACAGCAGCGCAATTGGGGGCGCCCCGCGCGTGTCGGGCGCCCCGCATGTCGGGCGCCCCGCGTGTCTCGGGCGCCCACTGTGCCACGCCACTGAAGGCGGCTGCAGCTCACCCTCGCGAAGCCTCGGTGATAAAGTTTGACCGGTCAATCGGGCGCCCCGTGCGCGTCGGGCGCCCCAGTCAAATACAATCCCGAAGATAACGAGATCAGCTTTGACTAGAGCATCGCCGGATCTGCAGCCACGTGGGGGGCGCCCCGAGCATGTCGGGCGCCCCCTGCCCTATATAAAGAGGGCCTCGACCCCAGGTTTAAACAATCAATTCCATTGAACGCAATCACGCTCTTCTGCTCCCGCGCTCTGCTCCAGAACCCTCCAGACTCGAGATACAAGCGCCGGCGACGTCCAACTGCTCTGGAACTTCGATTTACACCGGACGTCGGTAACAAGAGAAAGCTGTCTTTTTCCTTACTGCAATTTACTGTAATCAATCTTTGTAAATTGTTTGCGCGATTATAGTATTGCCCATAGTAAACGGTCAACGACCGTGGGCCTTGGAGTAGGAGTCGACCCAGGCTCCGAACCAAGTAAAAATCTTGGTGTTCGCATTGTCTGATTTTGATTATTCCGCTACCAATTGCTCTTTACGAAATCCGAACGAA
>JAGFNQ010002443.1:68041-102299 GCA_024364735.1 Boesenbergia rotunda
TAGGCACACTCGGATTTGCAATGGATCACGAAATAAGTATTGACTTAATTCTGCATTGTTTGCCCAAGAGTTACTCACAATTTGTGATGAACTATCGGATGAATAAACTGGCCATTTCTGAGTTGCTTAACCTGTTGAAGACTGTAGAGCCTTCTGTAAAGCAGGATCAGAAGACGGTACTGTTAGTTGGTTCCTCAAAGAAATGCTCTAAGAGGAAACCCAAAGAACAAAATAAGGGAAGGAAGAAAAAGGCCAAAAAGATTGAAAAGGCACCAAAAGGCACTTACCATCACTGCGGCAAGGAGGGCCACTGGCGAAGAAACTGCAAGGTTTATCTTGAGTCCTTGAAGAAGAAGGCATCCGATGCCCCATCCTCTTCAAGTATCTTCGTTATTGAATGTCACTCTATTTCCTCGAACACCTAGGTACTTGATACTGGGTGTAGCTCACATATATGTAATGACATACAGGGGCTAAGGAATAGAAGAAGACTCGTCAAGGGAGAAGTGAATTTGCGAGTTGGAAATGGAGCAAAGATTGCTGCTGTTGCCATCGGAACATATTTGCTAAAGCTCCCTACTGGACTTGTCTTAGAATTGGATAATTGTTATTTTGTTCCTTCGTTAATAAAGAACATTGTATCTATTTCATGCTTGAATGAAAAGGGTTATCATTTAACTTTTAGTAACAATTGCTGTTACATAACTTTAAATGGTGTTCTTTATGGGACCGAAACTTTATGCAATGGTATCTACACGTTAGATTTATCCGGTGACGTTTTCAATATCGAAGTTAGCAACAAACGTGCTCAAATAAATAATCAAATAGACTCCTATATGTGGCATTGTTGTCTTGGCCATGTAAGCAAGAAACGCATGACCAAATTACACCGATGTGGAATTCTGGAATCATTTGAACCTGGTTCATTTGATACATGCGAATCATGCTTAAAAGGCAAGATGACCAAATTACCCTTTTCCAGAAAAGGTAATCCTATGGGAGAATTGCTTGGTCTAATACATACTGATGTATGTGGACCAATGTCAACTCTTGCACAAGGAGGCTATAGCTACTTCATTACCTTTATCGATGATCACTCACGATTCGGGTATGTGTTCTTAATGAAACACAAATTTGAAGCTTTTGAGAAATTCAAAGAGTTCAGAAGTGAAGTAGAGAAACAGCTTGGCAAAAGTATTAAGATTCTTCGATCCGATCGGGGTGGTGAATACTTAAGACAAGAGTTTCAAGATTATCTTAGGGACAATGGGATATTGTCTCAATGGACTCCGCCATATACACCACAGTATAATGGTGTATCTGAGAGGCGTAACCGAACCTTGATGGACATGGTTAGATCTATGATGAATCATGCAACTCATCCAAAATCCTTTTAGGGCTATGCGCTTAGGACAACTGTTTACTTGCTAAACAGAGTCCCGACCAAGGTAGTCTCTACTACTCCATATGAGACGTGGAATAGTAAGAAACCTCATTTATCTCACCTAAAGATATGGGGTTGTCCTGCTTATGTAAAGCGGACTGTATCAGACAAATTAGATGTTAAGTCTGATAAATGTCTATATATTGGATACCATAAGGAAACGAAAGGTTACCAATTCTATCATCCCTTGGAACAAAAGGTGTTTGTTTCAAGGCATGCTGTATTTCTAGAAAAAGAATTTCTTTTACAAGAAAACAGTGGGAGTAGCATTGAACTTGAAGAAGTTCAAGAAACTCCAATAGACATTACAGAGACACCTAGTCTAGACCCACAACCAATAACTCATAATGATGAGTTATCAGTTGAACCTAAAACAATACCACTTCTTCGTAGGTCTGATAGGACACGCAATATTCCAGAGAGATATGGATTTCTCATAAGTGAATCGAACGACGTGTTACTCATTAACGATGACGAACCTATCAGTTATGAAGATGTTCTGATAAATTCAAAAAGGGATAAATGACTTGAAGCCATGAAGTCGGAAATGGATTCCATGTACAAAAATCAAGTATGGGACTTGGTTAACCCACCTGATGGGATTAAGCCCATAGGGTGCAAGTGGGTTTTCAAGAAGAAAATCGACATGGAAGGTAATGTTGTTACCTTTAAGGCTAGATTAGTGGCAAAAGGATATCGTCAGAAACAAGGAATTGATTATGACGAAACCTATTCGCTAGTAGCTATGCTTAAATTCATTCGGATGCTCCTGGCCATAGCAGCTCATTATGATTATGAGATATGACAAATGAATGTGAAAACAGCTTTCCTTAATGGAAACCTGCTTGAGGATGTATACATGATACAACCTAAAGGTTTCACATCGGTTAATAAAACCAAAGTATGCAAGCTTTAATGATCCATATATGGACTAAAGCAAACATCCAGGAGCTGGAACATCTGTTTTGATGAGACAATCAAAGAGTTTGATTTCTCACAAAATCCTGACGAACCTTGTGTGTACAAGAAGGTTAGTGGGAGTGCAGTCATATTCCTAGTGTTATATGTCGATGACATATTACTTATAGGAAACAATATATCAGTCTTACAGTCAGTTAAAATTTGGTTGTCCAAAACTTTCTCCATGAAAGACCTGGGAGAAGCAACCTATATCCTTGGGATTAGAATCTATAGAGATAGATCAAAACGGTTGCTTGGTCTATCGCAGTCTACATATATAGACCGAGTGCCAGAAAGGTTTAGCATGTCGGAATCCAAGAAAGGATACCTTCCCATCAGGCATGGGATCAACCTTTCGAAGTCTATGTGTCCGCGCACAGAAGATGAGAGGATTTGCATGAGTAAGATTCCTTATGCATCCGCGATAGGATCTATCATGTATGCTATGTTATATACTAGGCCCGATGTATCGTATGCTCTGAGCGTCACAAGCAGATATCAGTCTGATCCAGGAATGGATTATTGGGCGGCTGTCAAGACAATCCTTAAGTACTTAAGAAGAACTAAGGATGTGTTCCTAATATACGGAGAAGGAGATATGGTAATACATGGGTATACAGATGCCAGTATCCAGATAGATAAGGATGACTCTAAATCTCAGTCCGGATACGTATTTATTTTGAATAGAGGCGCAATAAGTTCGAAGAGTTCCAAGCAAGACACCCTAGCGGATTCTACCACGGAAGCGGAATATATTGCAGCTTCGGAAGCAGCAAAGGAAGCAGTCTGGATCAAGAAGTTTGTCTTAGAACTTAGTGTGGTTCCAACCATTGATGAAGCAATACCGGTTTACTGCGACAACAATGGAGCTATTACACAAGCGAAGGAACCAAGGTCTCATCAGCGATCCAAACATGTGTTTCGCCGCTATCATCTGATCAGAGAGATTATAAGTAGGAATGATATACAAATTGAGAAAATTCCCACTGAAAGGAATTTAGCAGATCCTTTAACTAAGGCCTTGTCTCAAAGCAAGTTTGAGGGTCATGTTAGAGCCTGTGGTATTGGATACTGTAGCGATTAGCATTAGGCCAAGTGGGAGTTTGTTAGTGATATGAGAGAAGTGTCCTACGGCAATCGCCTTATGATTATAATCATTTATTTTAATAAATGAATATTCACTATTTGAGTATACATGTTTGTGTATTTGATTGAGATCTTAAACTCATTTACTGAATGTCCGTAATATAATTCACAGCATGAGAGAATTTGTGATGAATTCACAACTAGTGGTTATCTCTACATGTGCAATTGTGAAGTATTGAAATTGTCCCTAGTCGATGAATTGATAAATACGAACACTATCAATTCTGTTGTGACTAGCATGGGTTATTCTCTAATCAGCTGATTCTCACTGGCTGGTGACATTGAGATGTCCGGAGATAAACATGAATGCTAGTTAAGGGAACTAGTTCATTGGAGTGACTGGTTGTAAAACTTCATATGGTAGTCTACATATAGATATGTAAGTGAAGTTCTTACTGCAGCTTAAGTGCGATGTTCCTTTGACTTGCGGTGTTCAAGTCATCTTGGTCATGGAGACTTATACTTTGACATCTTAAGCAAGCATCTCCAAGGAGGTGTGGACCCAGGATGATTGGGTATAAGCCGAAGTGCCCGAAGATTTTTGAACAACCTACAGAGGATTCACCACTCCTTGCGAGGAGATGTATACCCGAGGCATATCGTCGGATTGTTACTCGAAGCCTCTGGCTAGAGCATGACATGTTCAGAGTATGAATCTCTTAAATACATGAGAGTAATTAGAATCCGTAGGACGAGAAAACGTTACTTGGGCTAGGTGTGACGTAGTTAGCCTAGTGGGGACTGACACACATAGACCATGTCCTGAACCAAGTGGTATAAGATGGTGAAGGGAATGGGGCACGATTCATTATAGCTGCTGAAGGGTTTCAGAATTGTTTCTGAGGTCAACCGTTGATCTTTCGATTAATTGGGGATCATGATGTACTACTAGGTGCCACTCATGATAGTTCTATAATTGATTAATTATAGACGGCCAACATAAATCGAAAGCCTATTTAGTCACACGCACTATGAGTAATCCGAGGGATTTAAAACGAGTTGAAAATTAGATTTTCCAATTAAGAGAGATTATGTTTGGTTCAGCCAAATGATAAGTCGAATCTGAATTTTTCAAAGATGCATCGGAAGCGTAAAATGGCTAAGTATTTTGAAGACATAATAGATGAATTAAATAAGTTTAACTCATTGGGGCTTGGCTTGGATGGGCCAGCAAAAGAGGGCATCCATCCTCTTTGCTTGGCCGGCCACAACAAAGGGAGAGACCAAGTTTTTGGTTCAATTTATAAAATAAACCAAGTGTGGTTTGTTTTATAAAATTATGGATGATATAAATTTTTATATAATAAACCAAGGTCTGGTTTATTTTATAAAATCAATCATGGATTGATATACCATGATAAGGAAATTTATTCCATCAGAGAGAAGAGATTGATTGATTTTTTTCATGAATTAAAATATGATTTTAACCATGATATAAAATCAAACTTGGCATGATAGAATAAGTTATTCCATATTTGAGAGGCTTGATGGTTGAGAGGCCACCATATAAATGACCCAAGGCAAGGCTTGGGTAATAATCATAGAGATGAAGGCATAGGCTCTCTCCTCTCTTTCTCTCCTTCTCTTCTCCCCTTCTTGCCGTGCATCAACCAGCCCCAAGAAGGAGCACCAGCCGACCATCCTTTTGTGGTTAGTCTTCCGACTTCTCTCTTGGTTTTTCTCGTCGCGTTCTCGGAGAATCTAGTAGTTCTCGAGAATATGAAACTCGTGGCTTTGCGAAGTCATCCCGAAGATACTTGGCGTGGACGCAAATAGTGGCGGAGCTTCCATGGAACGCTTACGGTTGGATCTCGTCCCTTCCTTCGAGTTACGTGAGGTTATATGTAAATTAGATTACGTTTCTGGAAAAAATTTTAAATATATGATCATGTCTACACAAGATAAAATTGCATGCTTAGATGTGTGGTTAAATGATTTAGAGAAATTATTTATGCTAAACCTTCCGTTGCACGTAATTAATTTTAAAATTACGAACCCGCATCCATGTCAACATGCACCCGGTCCCAACAATGCCCACTTTGGACATTCCTAGATCTACCCTCCTTTCTTGGCACATTCCTTCCCTTCTTGGGATTAGTGCCATGATCCTTAGGTCTAAAGGTCTTGGGTTGATCATGATGCATGCTTCTCCTAGTCATATTATTATATCTAAATCCAAAATTGTGCACAAGTAAGCACTTTTCATGATTTTTAGCATGCACAGATGAATGATTAATTTTATTATTATCATGCATAGAGGAACTCAAAATCGGATTACATTTTGGCTTAAGGTTAGGAGTTACCTTCCTTACCTTTGGAGCTTCTCCTTGTTGCAAGCTTCTTTTCTTTCTCTCCTCCTTCTCTCATCTTCTTAGATGCTCCATCTTCTTGAGCTTTCCACTCATTGGGCATTTCGTGTGGTAGTGTCCTAGTTCACCACACGTGAAACATCTGATTCTCTTTCGTTTAGCTTGGACTTCTTTGTTCCTACAATCCATGTTAGAACTAGAAGAATTTGAAATGAGTTGGGACTTTACCTCCTTTTTACCTATTGGGCATTTGTCTTTATAGTGTCCCTTTTCATTGCACCCAAAACATATGATGTGGTCCTTGGCTCTTGCTTTGGTGGAGGTAGAGGTGGAGGCTAGGTTGACTTCTTCTTCAACTTTAGATGAAGTGGATGGCTCCTCACTTGATGGCATGGACAATTCTTCATTTTGGTCCTCTTGGACCATTGAACTTATTTCATCATGCTATTCCACTAATTGAACTTGCGTAGAGTTCTTGTGAACTTCTTCCAATTTCTTCCATAAATCATGTGCGCTTTTGTAATCTCCTATACAACTCATCACATTAGTAGGCAAGATATTAATCAAAATATTGATTACCATTTCATTTGCCCTAGCTTGTTGTTGTTGTTCAATTGTACAATATCTGGGGCAAAGCCTCTTGCCATGCTTTTCCTTGGGGATTTCGAATGGGTCTTTAATGGTCATTCTACATTCCCAATCCATTCCTAGCCAATTTTCCATCCTTGTCTTCCAATGATCGAATTCTTCATGATTATAGGATTGTGGTATGTTGATGTCCTCCCCCAACCGGTCTTCCATTTTTCTTTCTCTAGCGAGTGCTCCCTCGGCGGTTAGTCCGATCAAGAGTGGTCCTTCGCTCTGATACCAACTAATGGATCGTTTTCGGTGTGTTAGAGGGGGGGGTGAATAGCACTTTTTGCTCATTTTGATTTCTACAAAGTCGTTAGCGCAGCGGAAACAATAATATGCAAAGTAAATAAGAAATAAAACACTACTATCAACCTGATTTACTTGGTATCCATCCCGGTCGGGTGACTAATCCAAGAATCCGTCGGTGGATCAACCCGCGGATAACCTCCGGCTAGATTTGTCGCTCCTTGTGGGTGGAGAAACCTCACCACAACACTTGAGATGCTCTCTGATCACAGTAGACTACTAACTTACTTTACCCAAGCAAGTTTCGTCAAGAAACTCAGCCACCACGAAGTCCTCATTAAATAGGACTCGGGCTGAAACCCTCGCTACCAGTAGACTGCCCCCAGGGCAGTCGATTGGTGCCACTGAAATTCGACCGTTGCACCCCAACGTTCGAATTCTCAGCCAACTCACCAGCCACTTACCAGTCGACTGCCCCAGGGCAGTCGACTGGTCCTACGGCTGAGACCTTTCTCTGAGTTCCATCAGTCGACTGCCCCCAGGCCAGTCGACTGGTCTACTCACCCACCTAAGGTTATCCTTCCTGAGTACATTCCACTCCTCACTCAAACCCTAGGATTTCCCGAGTACAATCACACTGCACTCGTACCCTCACGACTCGACTGACTCCTCATCCGTAGCCTCGACTATTGCCTTCGCGCCCTCTTCATCTTCGGCTCCCGTCCCTCGGATGCACGCAAGTCTCCAGCTTGCCTCCATGCCATCCTTCATGCATGCCTCGAAGTCTCCGCCCCTCAGCTCATCGTCCCTGCTCTCCAAAGTCCCTCGGGTGCACACAAGCCTCCATCTTGTCTCCATACCACCCTTCACCGTACCAAGGTCGTCCAGTCAAGTCCATATATGTAACCTGTACAACCTGCACACTCAACATACACATATAAGAATACAAGGGTAAACCTAACTTAAACCCTTTGTCCAAACATCAAAACACTTGGCCACTTCGGACCACAGATTGCCTCAAAACAAACACACAAAACAGCTTGAAAGATGCTCCTGGGCGCCTAAATGGATACAGGCGCCCAAGAGAATTCAGGCGCCCTAGATGCTAAGCACCTGAATGAATCAGGTGCCTAATAAGCTCCTGGGTGCCCTGGATGAAGGTTTTATCAGCTTCGCGAAGTTAGCGATTTGGATGGATTTTTGACCGCAACTGAGGCGCCCAATATGAGGCTACATAACAGGGTTCGACCCCTCAACTCAGCATATCAATCACGACATCATTCTAAGCATTTCGAGTGACGACAAAGTGCTAGAGATGAAGCTCTTCAACCAAGGAGGCTCTAGGGGGAAGTGCGCGGCACTTCAGGAGTTCTAGATCGGCCGAGTCTTTGACATTTCATTTGGTTTGATTTATTTTATGCAATTAATTTCCTTATCTTTTTTATTGTAAAACGTGCACTGTAAGATGGGTTTCTCTACCTCCAAAAACTCCAAAAAGGAGACCATTAGTGGACGAGTGTTTCCCGTGCTTAGGCCTTGGACGGACTGACGCTGGGGGGCTGGGAACCAAGTAAAAATCCGTGTACATTCTGAGTTGTTACTTTTTCGTTCTTTCTGTTTTCCGCTGCTACTAACTCTATATCTAGAACGAACGATCGAAAGACAAGTTTCCTGAAGTTTTAACGATTCGATATTCACCCCCCTCTCTATCGACGACACCGGTCCCCACATGATATGGTTCCAGATCAGGTCCAATGTGGGCCTGATGTGGTTTCATATCAGACACAATGACCTCAATGTGTGATTTTTTCTTCATTCTCCATTATTATATTTTAACACCTTGTAGAGGTCGAAATAAATAATAAATAACATATTTGAGCTCCTTATAACCTCAAAATCTACGAAAACTGATATTTTTATAATCGGAGCTCTCTAAGTCAAATTTGTGGGTTTTGGTCAAAACCAACTAATTAGACCTAGATAGCTCCGATTTCAAAAATTTCGGTTCCCGTGGATTTCTAAGGTTACAAGGGGTTCAAATATGCTATCCATTATTTATTTAGACTTCTACGAGGTGTTGAAATGTAATAACAAAGAATTGAGAAAAAAGTCAAATATTGGGCCCATTGGGCCTGATATAAAATTCATATCATGCCTAACATGAGTCTGATATGGTTCCATAGCAGGCCCAACGACCTCAATGTATGATTTTTTTCTCGATTATCTGATATTACATTTTAACACCTTGGAGAGCTTGAAATAAACAATAAATAACATATTTGAGCTCCTTATAACCTCAGAAATAAACGAAAACTAAAATTTTTACTATCGGAGCTCTTCAGGACAAATCAGATATTTTTGGTCAAAACACACTGATTTGACCAAGAGAGCTCCGATTGCAAAAATTTCAGATTCCGTGGATTTCTGAGGTTACAAGGAGTCAAATATGCTATCCATTGTTTATTTGGTCTTCTCCAATGTGTTAAAATGTAATAATGAATAATCAAGAGAAAAATCACACATTAAGGTCGTTGGGCCTGATATTATTTTATATCAGGCCCATCATGGGTTTGATATAATTCATATTAGGCCCAACGTAGGCCTGATAGGGCTTGATATTTGACTTTTTTCTCGATTCTTCATTATTAAATTTTAACACCTCGGAGAAGTCCAAATAAACAATGGATAACATATTTAAACTCCATATAATCTTAGAAATCCACGAGAATTGAAATTTTTGAAATCGAAACTCTCTAGGTCAAGCCAGTTTTCAAGGATTTTTTAAGTTATGAAGAGCTCAAATATGTTATTTATTGTTTATTTCCACCTCTCCAAGATATTAAAATGTAATAATGGAGAATCGAAAAAAATCACACATTAGGGTCATTGGGCCTGATATGGAACCATATCAGGCCTATGATGGGCCTGATATGATTTTATGTCAGGGCCAACGTGGGCTTGATATAATTCATATCTGGCCCAATGGGCTCAATATTAGACTTTTTTCTCGATTCTTCGTTAATATATTTTAATACCTTGGAGAAGTCCAAATAAACAATGGATAGCATATTTGAGCTCCTTATAACCTCAGAAATTTATAGAAACTAAAATTTTTTTAATCGCAGCTCTCTAGGTCAAATAAGTGGGTTTTGACTAAAAATAACTGATTTGACATAGAGAGTTCTGATTATAAAAATTTCTATTTCCGTGGATTTCTTAGGTTTTAAGGAGCTCAAATATATTATTTATTGTTTATTTCGACCTCTCCAAGGTGTTAAAATGTAATAAGGGAGAATAGAGAAAACAATCACACATTGGAGTCGTTGGGTCTGATATGGAACCATATCAGGTCCAAGTTCGGCTAGATATGATTTGATATTAGGCCCAACATGGGCCTGATATAAATCATATCAGGCCTAATGGGAATAATATTTGACTTTTTTTCTTGATTCTTCGTTATTATATCTTAACACCTCGAAGAAGTCCAAATAAAAATAGATAGCATATTTGAACTCCTTGTAACCTTAGAAATCCACGAAAACTGAAAATTTTGAAATCGGAGGCTCTCTATGTCAAATTAGTGGGATTTGACCAAAATCCACTTATTTAACCTAATGAGCTCCGATTGTAAAAATTTCAGTTTTCGTGAATTTTTGAAGTTATAATGAGCTCAAATATGTTATTTATTGATTATCTCGACCTCTCCAAGTTGTTAAAATGTAATAACAGAGAATCATGAAAAAATCACGATAGTCCATATGTTGTTAAAATGGATAGAGGGTGCATCTCTCTTCCGCTTCTTTCTTCCTCCTTGTCCATAACTCTCTAGTGGAGGTTCTTGTGCTTTGTGAACCATCCCAAGTTGCTAGCACAACTAAGGTGGTTCTTCTCCAAGGGCAAGCCGGGAAGTAGACTTCAAGGGCACACGTGAAGGGTGGCATGGAGGCAAGCCAAGGGAAGACTTGCGTGCGCATCCGAGGGACGATAGCTAGAGGAAGAGGACTTCAAGAGGCAAGCCAAGGGAGCAGACCTGAAGGCATACGTGAAGGAGAAGGTCCGGAGTGGCTGGAGCTGAGCTATGAGGCAGGGCAGTCGACTGCCAAAACCCATAGAAAGCTTTCGGCCTCGGACCAGTCGACTGCCCATGGGACAGTCGACTGGTATACCCCGAAAACTAGCCGTTTGCTAGCAATTAATGCTAGACCAGTCGACTGCCCTTGGGGGAGTCGACTGGTGCAGGGGTGGATAGACTGCGAGTTTGTCTTGTTCACCTATAAAAGGAGCACCTTTTTGCATGAGCACGGAACGGTTCCGTACAGTGTCGAAGTGCTGCTCGTCTGGAGATTGTTTCATACTTCCTCTCCCATATTTCTTCATCCTGTAAAGAGGAAGATCGACTGTAAAGGTTTCTCCACCTCAAGAAGAGTTTTCAATAGTCAATGTGGTGCTCGCGGCGTGGATCCATGGACTAGTCACCCATCTGGGTGGATACCAAGTAAAAATATTGTTGTTAACATTGTCTTGATTTCCTTTGCATATTATTTCCGCTGCGCTAACAATTCTGTAGAGATCAAACGACGATTAAGTGCTATTCACCCCCCCCTCTAGCACGCCTAGACGATCCTTCAAAAGGTATTCCTATAAGATAGGAATTGTAGATCACTTTGTATGAGTTTTTCATTCGCATGGATCGCTCGAGGGATCTTATTTCCGCTGCGATTTTAAATGTTTTTACCTATAGATCCCTACATCACGATAGTCCGTAAGGTGGACGATCCTGATCCATCAGTGGATGAGTTCCCGAAAAGCTTCTGGCTAGCTCATATCGCTCCTTGTGGGTGGAGAAACATCGCCACAACCTCGCAAGCACACTTGAGCACCAAGACTACTAATTGGTCTCAAATCAAGACAATTTCGTCAACCTTAACCAGCCAAACCGAGCTCCCTTAAATAGAGCTCGTGGTTGAACTAGTCGTTACCAGTCGACTGGTTCCAACACCAGTCGACTGATCCAGCCAAATTCAAACATTACAATCCAACATTCAAATTCCCAGCCAACACCAGTATACTGCACAGAAGATCAGTCGGCTGATCTTTCTGTAACCTCTACTAGTTGACAGATCCCATACCACTCGACTGGTACAACCCTAAACTTAGGGTTTCCCATCTCAAGTATAGTTCACTTTGTTGGGACCGGGTGCATGTTGACATGGATGTGGGTTCGTAATTTTAAAATTAATTACGTACAGCGGAAGGTTTAGCATGAATAATTTCTCAAATTATTTAACCACATATCTAAGCATGCAACCTTATGTTACGTAGACATGATCATATATTTAAAATTTTATAGAAACGTAAACTAATTTACTTGTTACCTCGCGTAACTCGAAGAAAGGGACGAGATCCAACCGTAAGCGTCCCTCGAAAGCTCCGCCTCTATTCGCGTCCACGCCGAGTATCTTCGGGATGACTTCGCAAAGCCACGAGTTTCGTGTTCTCGAGAACTACTAGATTCTCCGAGAACACGATAAGAAACCAAGAGAAAAGTAATCATATCGGAAAAACTCACCACCAACATTGGCCGGAATCACAATTCCGGCGAGGAGGAGGAAGATGACTTGCGCCTAATCCCAAGGTGATGATGGCCGGAGAGGAAGATCGTCTCAACGGAAGAACTTCGTCGCCTTGGTGCTTCTCCTTGTGCTCACGGCAAGAAGAAGGGAGAAGAAGGGAGAGGCCGGCCAAGAGAAAGAAGGGAGGAGAGGGAGAGAGCCCAAGCAAGAATACTTGGATTATTTCGAATGATATCCAAGCCTTGCCTTGAGTCCTTTATATAGTGGCCTCTCAACCGCCAAGTCTATTTTTTCTTATGGAATAAATTTTCATAAGAAATTTATCATATAAATTTTCTATGACTTATTCCATCATGCCAAGTCTTGATTTTATATCATGGTTAAAATCATATTTTAATTGATGATAAAAATCAACCAAGTCTCTTTTTTCTTATGGAATAAATTTTTATAAGAAATTTATCATATAAATTTCTTTATATAAATTTCTTTATCATGGTAAATCAATCCATGATTGATTTTATAAAATAAAATAAATCAATCCATGGTTCATTTTAATTTCCATGAAAAATAAATTTTATATAAATTTCTTTATATAAATTTCTTTATCATGGTAAATCAATCTATGATAGATTTTATAAAATAAAATAAACCAATCCATGGTTCATTTTAATTTTCATGAAAAATAAATTTTATATAAATTTCTTTATCATGGTAAATCAATCCATGATTGATTTTATAAAATAAAATAAACCAATCCATGGTTAATTTTAATTTCCATGAAAAATAAATTTTATATAAATTTCTTTATATAAATTTCTTTATCATCCATAATTTTATAAAACAAACCATACTTGATTTATTTTATAAATTGAACCAAACAATTTGGTTCCCTCCCTTTGTTGTGGCCGGCCAAGCAAAGAGGGTGGGGACCCACTTTGGCCGGCCTATCCAAGCCATGCCCCAATGAATTAAACTCATTTAATTCATCTATTAAGTCTTCAAAAGACTTTAGCCATTTTACGCTTCCGATGCGTCTCTGAAAAATTCAGATTTGACTTATCGTTTGGCTCAACCAAACCTAATCTCTCTTGATTGGAAAATCCAATTTTCAACTCGTTTTAAATCCCTCGGATTACTTGTAGTGCGTGTGACTAAATAGGCTTTTGATTTATGTTGGCCGTCTATAATTAACCAATTATAGAACGATCATGAGTGGCATCTAGTAGTACATCATGATCCCCAATTAATCGAAAGATCAACGGTTGACCTCAGAAATAATTCTAAAACCCTTTAGCAGCTATAATGAATCGTGCCCCATTCCCTTCACCATCTTATACCCACTTGGTTCAGGACATGGTCTATGTGTGTCAGTCCCCACTAGGCTGACTACGTCACACCTAGCCTAAGTAACATTTTCTCGTCCTACGGATTCTAATTACTCTCATGTATTTAAGAGATTCATACTCTGAACATGTCATGCTTTGGCCAGAGGCATCGAGTAACAATCCGACGATAGGCCTTGGGTATACATCTCCTCGCAAGGAGTGGTGAATCCTTTGTAGGCTGTTCAAACATCTTCGGGCACTTCAGCTTACACCCAATCATCCTGGGTCCACACCTCCTTGGAGATGCTTGCTTAAGATGTCAAAGTATAAGTCTCCATGACCAAGATGACTTGAACACCGCAAGTCAAAGGAACATCGCACTTAAGCTGCAGTAAGAACTTCATTGACATTTCTATATGTAGACTACCATATGAAGTTTTACAACCAGTCACTCCAATGAACTAGTTCCCTTGACTAGCATTCATGTTTATCTCTGGACATCCCAATGTCACCAGCCAGTGAGAATCAGCTGATTAGAGAATAACCCATGCTAGTCTCAACAGAATTGATAGTGTCCGTATTTATTAATTCATCGACTAGGGACAATTTCAATACTTCACAATTGCACATGTAGAGATAATCACTAGTTGTGAATTCATCACAAATTCTCTCATGCTGTGAATTGTATTGCGGACATTCGGTAAATGAGTTTAAGATCTCAATCAAATACATAAACATGTATACACAAATAGTGAATATTCATTTATTAAAATAAATGAGTACAATCATAAGGCGATTGCCTTAGGACACTTTTCTCATATCACTAACAATCTCCCACTTGGCCTAATGCCACTCGCTACGGTATCCAATTCCACAGGCTCTAACATGACCCTCAAACTTGCTTTGAGGCAAGGCCTTAGTTAAAGGATCCGCTAAATTCCTTTCAGTGCGAATTTTCTCAATTTGTATATCATTCCTACTTATAATCTCTTTGATCAGATGATAGCGGCGAAGCACATGTTTGGATCGTTGATGAGACCTTGGTTCCTTCGCTTGTGCAATAGCACCATTGTTGTCGCAATAAACCGGTATTGCTTCATCAATGGTTGGAACCACACCATGATCTGAGATAAACTTCTTGATCCAGACTGCTTCCTTTGCTACTTCCGAAGCTGCAATATATTCCGCTTCCGTGGTAGAATCCGCTACGGTGTCTTGTTTGGCACTCTTCCAACTTATTGTGCCTCCATTCAAAATAAATACGTATCCAGACTGAGATTTGGAGTCATCCTTATCTGTCTGGAAACTAGCATCTGTATACCCACGTATTACCATATCACCTTCTCCATATATTAGGAACACATCCTTAGTTCTTCTTAAGTACTTGAGGATTGTCTTGACAACCGCCCAATGATCCAATCCTAGATCAGACTGGTATCTTCTTGTGACGCTCAGAGCATACGATACATCGGGCCTAGTACATAACATAGCATAGATGATAGATCCTATCGCGGATGCATAAGGAATCTTATTCATGCAAATCCTCTCGTCTTCTGTGCGCGGACATATAGACTTCAAAAGGTTGATCCCATGCCTGATGCGAAGGTAACCTTTCTTGGATTCCGACATGCTAAACCTTTCTAGCACTCAGTCTATATACGTAGTCTGCGAAAGACCAAGCAACCGTTTTGATCTATCTCTATAGATTCTAATCCCAAGGATATAGGTTGCATCTCCCAGGTCTTTCATGGAAAAAGTTTTGGACAACCAAATTTTAACTGACTGTAAGACTGATATATCGTTTCCTATAAGTAATATATCATCGACATATAACACTAGGAATACGACTGCACTCCCACTAACCTTCTTGTACACACAAGGTTCGTTAGGATTTTGTGAGAAATTAAACTCTTTGATTGTCTCATCAAAACGGATGTACCAGCTCCTGGATGCTTGCTTTAGTCCATATATGGATCGTCGAAGCTTGCATACTTTGGTTTTATCAACCGATGTGAAACCTTCAGGTTGTATTATGTAGTTAGTAATATGAGAGAAGTGTCCTAAGGCAATCGCCTTATGATTGTAAACATTTATTTTGATAAATGATAATTCACTATTTGAGTATACATGTTTGTGTATTTGATTGGGATCTTAAACTCATTTACTGAATGTCCGCAATACAATTCACAGCATGAGAGAATTTATGATGAATTCACAACTAGTGATTATCTCTACATGTGCAATTGTGAAGTATTGAAATTGTCCCTAGTCGACGAATTGATAAACATGGACACTATCAATTCTGTTGAGACTAGCATGGGTTATTCTGTAATCAGTTGATTCTTACTGGCTGGTGACATTGGGATGTCCGGAGATAAACATGGATGCTAGTTAAGGGAACTAGTTCATTGGAGTGACTGGCTGTAAAACTTCACATGGTAGTCTACATATAGACATGTCAGTGAAGTTCTTACCGCAGCTTAAGTGCGATGTTCCTTTGACTTGCGGTGTTCAAGTCATCTTGGTCATGGAGACTTATACTTTAACATCTTAAGCAAGCATCTCCAAGGAGGTGTGGACCCAGGATGATTGGGTATAAGCCGAAGTGCCCGAAGATGTTTGAACAGCCAACAAAGGATTCAACACTCCTTGCGAGGAAATGTATACCCAGGCCTATCGTCAGATTGTTACTCAAAGCTTCTGGCCAGAGCATGTAATGTTTAGAGTATGAGTCTCTTAAATACATGAGAGTAATTAGAAATCCAAAGGACGAGAGAACGTTACTTGGGCTAGGTGTGATGTAGTCAGCCTAGTGGGGACTGACACACACAGACCATGTCCTGAACCAAGTGGGTATAAGATGGTGAAGGGAATGAGGCACGATTCATTAGAGCTGCTGAAGGGTTTCAGAATCATTTCTGAGGTCAACCGTTGATCTTTCGATTAATTGGGGGTCATGATGTACTACTAGGTGCCACTCATGATCGTTCTATAATTGGTTGATTATAGACGACCAACATAAATCGAAAGCCTATTTAGTCACATGCACTACGAGTAATCCGAGGGATTTAAAACGAGTTGAATATTGGATTTTCCGATCAAGAGAAATAAGTCGAATCTGAATTAATCAGAGGCGCAACGGAAGCTTAAAATGGCTAAGACTTTTAAAGGCTTATTGGGCGAATTAAATGAGTTTAATTCGCGAGGGTTTGGCTTGGTGTGGCCGGCCAAAGAGGGTGCCCGCTCTCTTTGGTTTGGCCGACCACTACAAGGAGAGAAAACCAATTTATTTGGTTTATTTTATAAAATAAATCAAGCGCGATTTGTTTTATAAAATTATGGATAAATAAATCTATATAAAGAAATTTATATAAAGAGATTTATTTAAAGAAATTTATATAAAGAAATTTATAGAAATTTATTCTTTTTTATGGAAATTAAAATGAACCATGGATCGGTTTATTTTAATTTTATAAAATCAATATGAATTGATTTTTCCATGATAAGAAAAATTTATAAATTTCTTGTAAATTTTATTCCATAATAAAAGGAGATATGTATTTGTTTTATTATAAAGTTAGTTATAATAAAACTTGGCATAAACGGAATAATTCATAAGAAAATTTATAGGATAAATTTCTTATGAAAAATTCCGTTAAAGGGGAGACTTGGCAAGGGAGAGGCTACTATATAAAGGAACCAAGACTAGGCTTGAATTCCTTAATTGAGTTATCAAGAGATTTAGTAGCTCTCTCTCTCTCTCTCTTATTCTCTCCCTCTCCTTCTCTCCTCCTCCTAGGGCCGGCGCCCACTCTTCACCCTAGGGCCGGCGTCCACTCCTCCTAGGGCCGGCACACCTTCACCTCCTAGGGTTGGCGTGAGCTACCTCCACCAAGAAGGAGCCAAAGAAGAAGAAGAAGAAGCGGTCGCAACTCCTTCCTTCCCGGAATTTAGATTCCGTTTCTTGGTGGTTAGTTTCCATCTTTTTCTCTTGTTATTCTAGTTGTGCTTTTGGAGAATTTAGTAGTTCTCGTCGGCACAAAACTCCTGGCTTTGCGAAGTCATCCCGAAGAGAACTCGGCGTGGACGCGAATAGAGGCGGAGCTTCCAAGGGACGCTACGGTTGGATCTCGTCCCTTACTTCAAGTTACGCGAGGTAACGAATAAATTAGTTTACTTTCTGCAAAATTTTAATTTATGATCATGTCCACACATCATAAGGTCGCATGCTAGATACGTGGTTAAAAATAATTTAAGAAATTATTTATGCTAATTCTTCCGCTGCATGTAAATATTTTAAAATTTACGAACCCGTATCCTTGTCAACATGCACCCGGTCCCAACAGTGGTATCAGAGCCGGTTAGTATTCGACATAATCATATAATTGTTTTGCGGAAAACTTTGTCATGATCTCAATTTTGGAAAATTTTCCAATTATGGAAACTTTCCAATTATGATAAATTTTAGATTTAGGAATTTCAAAGTTTGGAAATCCTCATGAAATTTCGCAAACTTTTGAAATATCCTAGTTTCTGAAATTTTATGATAATTGTGAAAACTTCCCATCTTTGGAAACTTTCCAATTTTGGAAATTTCCTATTTTAGAAATTTTCCAATTTTGGAAATATATAAGTTTTCTTTGTACCAGAAACTTACAATTATTCTGAAAACCTATTATGAAATCTCACAATTTTGGGCACTTTCTTTCAAGAAAGTCTAGACAAATTTATGGATCATTAATTGACAATTAAATTCGAATTGGTTTTAAATTATTAACAAAATTCTTTATTTTGGATTGAGCCTCGGGGAGCCGTCCAATTTAAAGTTAGTTGTTGTAATTTAATTTCCCATTTTGAATAAAATTGTCATGTTTAATTTGGTTACGCCTCGGGGAGTGGACCAAATTGGATTTACGACAAATTTCTTTTCTTTGGGTATCTGATCCTCGGGGAGCCACCCTTAGAAAATAATTTGTTGTAATTAATTAATCCATAAATAAAATATATGATCAAATCTTGGAAATTTAGGATAATTTCCTTATTTGATTTAAGAGGTGATGCTCTTACATATTGTTGTCTCCAAAATTAATTAGGAAAATGGTTTCGTATAGAGTTTTCTTAAATGAGATTTTCATGAAAATAATATGTGGTTGAATTAAGGGAATTTGTCTCTTAATTTAATAAGATTTGATTTAGAGAAATCAAAGTCTTAATCATATTATTTTTGAAATTGATTATGACAATTTAGGAAATTGTTTCCCAAAATAATTCCTTGAATAAAGTATGAAATTAGAATTAGAAAATCCGGTTCCTAATTTAATTAATGAGACTTGATAAATTAAGTCACATACATACTTTATTAAGGAAATCGTTAGTCATGACATAATTATATGTCATGAATGTGCTTAGAAAAGAAAGGATGAGACTCAAAACCCCTTACAAAATATTAAGGCCAACACCTTCCATTAATATGGTTAGAATCGGAGTTTTGTTTCTCGTTTGGGTTGATGGACACATCCATGCCCGGCTTGAACCTCAACATGTTCAAACCATGGAATTAGTTTATGAATAATATAGTTGGAGTCAGAGGTCAATCCTTAGTTTTGGTTGTTGGATACATCCAAGCCTGACTAAACGGTTGAATGAGCTCCAACCATATTAAAACTATTTCTTGATTAATGGGTCAGCCTTAAGCTTGGAGCATCGATTTGTTGTGCCACAGCCAAGGTCGATGTAAAGAAAGCTACAGTTGGGTGCTATGTATATTGTTGCATACTTGTTAATGAGTTAACAACCCAATGATTTATGCAAACATTCAATTAGTTGATAGCATAAAGTGATAGTTACATATATGTGATATGTAATCGGTATAATTACCTACCTTCATAGCTAAGAATAACTTGATGGCCACAGTCATGGTAGTTCTTATCTATGGTTGGATATCAACCTATTTGGAGATGTTCCTACGATCTCCCGAATTGATAAAAAGGGTTATTCAATTCGAAAAATAAATAGGATTTAATTAATCTATGTTGATGCATTCTTTATCATTCTTCTCACATAAGCTCAATTTGTATTTCTAGGATAATCACTCGATCATGTCTTCTCTGAATTTGCGTTCCATTTTGGCCACCAATAAACTAACTGGGCCAAACTTCATGGGCTGGCTTCGAAACCTGAGGATAGTCCTCAAGGGAGAGAAGCTTGCTTATGTCCTTGAAGAACAACTTCCTAACCGTCCTCCTGAAGATGCAACTCCAGACCAGTTTCCTGAGTTGCTCATGTAACGCCCCGAAATTTCCATATTGAAGTTCTTAAAGTCCTTAGAACTATTTAAAAATGTTTTGGAAATATTCTAGATATTTTAGGAATTTTTAGAATATTTTTATGGAATTTTCCGAGTCCGTTTTGTAATTTTATTAAAAGAAATAGAGTTTTCGGCAAAAAGTTGCCTGGACGAGTTTTGAACCCGAGACCTCCCATGGGACCAACGACTTAAGTTGGTCGGGTTAACCAGGAGCCCCAGCAGGGGTGTGCTGAAAGAAGATAGAGAGATATTAAGTTAAGTTATAAGTCGGACTTAAATACCCTAAGTATAAATAGATAATTAAAGAGAGAAATTTTAATTTTCTCTCAACTAAACCCTCTTCCTCGCCCAAACCTCACGTACGCCGCCCCTCTCCCCTCTCTTGTGCGCACGCCCACACCAAGCCCTAGGGCTTTCCTCCGGTGGCCGGCCAAGGCTCTCCTCCGAGAGATTTTCCGATATTCGGAATCCCCGCTACGAGAGGAACGCGTGAGCGCGAAGAAATCTCCGAAACTCCGAATTTCTCCGGAACCTCCGACGCCGTTCTTGGTTGTAAGTCCAAGATATCGAGGTAAGTACTGCTCACCTGCAGTAAGAGGCGGTTTTCCACAAGAATTTTCCCTTAAAAGTTTTAAAAGAGATATTTACTTTTAGTTTAAGATTTTGCATGTGATCTTAGTTCATTATATGCTTATATATATTTGATAGAGTACCCTATGTGAGTGTAGGGTCTAAGAAATCTATAAGAAAAGAAAAGAAAGATAAAGAAAAAGAAAAGAGGAGGCCAAGGCCTTACGAAATCCCTAAAAGTCAAGACTTAGGGATTTGGGCACACAAGGTGTTCGATAAAATGCCAAGGCATTTAAAGATAAGAAAGAAAAGAGAGAAAAGCTATTTTATTTTCTAAGGCCAGTACCCGGCGTCCAAGGGCGTCGTTAAAGAAATCCAGGTGTCCAATTCCAAGGTCTTGGCCCTGGTAGACCAAGGTCTGCCCTATTAGGATTGGTGGCTCGCTACCCCAACCTTTTAGGGAACGCGCATAAGATGGTACTTATGTCTTAAGTGGATCCAAGTGAGTTATTATTTTCAAGTATATGCTTTAGCAAAGTTTTTCTAAAGTTTAAGGAAGTTTTCTAAAAGTTAAAGAAAGATTTAAAGTTAAAGAATTGCTAAGTTTCAAGTTAAGTCAAGGAAAGTAAGTTAAGAACTTTAAAGCTTGTGTATGCATGTTCTTAGTTTTACATGTTTAAGCATCTATTTTAAAAGCATGAAAGTATCCCATTAATAAAGTATATTTGCACATTTCGAGATTTTGTGAGTTAGATAGTACTTGCTAAGCTTTATGCTTAATAGTTGCATTTTCCTCTTACTGCAGGTAAAGACAAGGGCAAGCTATTCTGAAGGAAGACGACAAGGAGGTGCTGGGTGATGTGTGTGTGGTGGCTGATTTGGGAGAGGTCCTTGGGACGAGACAGTTTAGCTTATTTGAAATGCAATGTTTAAGATTTCCAAATTCCAAGTTATTGTGTTATGGAGTTTATTAAACATTTATGCTTCGGATAGTTTTACATGCTCAATTTCGTAGAATGAAGATTTCATGTCATTTCAATTAGTATGCATACTTTTGTGAATGCACTAGATGAGCAAGGGCATGAGTAGTTTAGCATGTTGATACATTGAATTTTAGACTTATTCTGGAGCTTATTATTCCCTTTTGGACTAAGTCCTAATTGTGCTTAAAATGCTTGTAAATTCGGTAGAAAAGTAAGATTTATTCCATGTCATTCTATTTAGTATACATATCCTTATGATTGTATTGGATGAGTCTGAGCATGAGTAGTTTTGAATATCGGTACTTTGATGGAGCTATTTGATGCATGTGCTAAGATGTTGTTAGTCTCCTTTGAATTAAGTTTTATTGCTTTAAATATGCTTAGAAAAGTTACATTCATATTCCATAATGCTTCAGTAATGTTATAGAACCTTGTGTGATGAGTTTAAATGCATGACTATTAAAGTTAGAATATCATTCTTAGATAGATTTAAATACAAAAAAAAAAGTTAAAGAAAGTTCCGCATTTTTAGTCGTTGCATTAGAGTCAAGAAGTAGACAAAGTAACGGTCCGTCGGTATAGAAGGCGGGTCGCTACAGCTCAACCTGCTGAAGACTGTAGAGCCTTCTGTAAAGCAGGATCAGAAGACGGTACTGTTAGTTGGTTCCTCGAAGAAAGGTTCTAAGAGGAAGGCCAAAGAACAGAATAAAGGAAAGAAGAAAAGGCCAAAAAGACTGAAAAGACACCAAAAGACACTTGCCATCATTGTGGCAAGGAGGGTCACTGGCGAAGAAACTGCAAGGTTTATCTTGAGTCCCTGAAGAAAAAGGCATCCGATGCCCCATCCTCTTCAGGAATCTTCGTTATTGAATGTCACTCTATTTCCTCAAACACCTGGGTACTTGATACTGGGTGTAGCTCACATATATGTAATGACATACAGGGGCTAAGGAATAGAAGAAGACTCGTCAAGGGAGAAGCAAATTTGAGAGTTGGAAATGGAGCAAAGATTGCTGCTGTTGCCATCGGAACATATTTGCTAAAGCTCCCTACTGGATGTGTCTTAGAATTGGATAATTGTTATTTTGTTCCTTCGTTAATAAAGAACATTGTATCTATTTCATGTTTGAATGAAAAGGGTTATCATTTAACTTTTAGTAACAATTGTTGTTACATAACTTTAAATGTCGTTCTTTATGGGAATGGAACTTTGTGCAATGGTATCTACACGTTAGATTTAATTGGTGACGTTTTCAATATCGAAGTTAGCAACAAACATGCTCGAATAGATAATCGAATAGACTCCTACACGTGGCATTGTCGTCTTGGCCATGTAAGTAAGAAACGCATGACCAAATTACACCGATGTGGAATTTTGGAATCATTTGAACCCGGTTCATTTGATACATGCGAATTATGCTTAAAAGGCAAGATGACCAAATTACCCTTTTCTGGAAAAGGTAATCCAGTGGGAGAATTGCTTGGTCTAATACATACTGATGTATGTGGACCAATGTCAACTCTTGCACAAGAAGGCTATAGCTACTTCATCACCATTATCGATGATCACTCACGATTTGGGTATGTGTTCTTGATGAAACACAAATATGAAGCTTTTGGGAAATTCAAAGAGTTCAGAAATGAAGTAGAGAAACAGCTTGGCATAAGTATTAAGATACTTCGATCCGATCGGGGTGGTGAATACTTAAGTCAAGAGTTTCAAAATTATCTTAGGGACAATGGGATATTGTCCCAATGGACTCCGCCGTATACACCACAGCATAATGGTGTATCTGAGAGGCACAACCGAACATTGATGGACATGGTTAGGTCAATGATGAATCATGCAACTCTTCCAAAATCCTTTTGGGGCTATGCACATAAGATAGCTGTTTACCTGCTAAACAGAGTCCCGACCAAGGTAGTCTCTACTACTCCATATGAGAGGTGGAATAGTAAGAAACCCCACTTAACTCACCTTATGATATGGGGTTGTCCTGCTTATGTGAAGCGGACTGTATCAGACAAATTGGATGCTAAGTCTGATAAATGTCTATTTATTGGATACCCTAAGGAAACGAAGGGTTACCAATTCTATCATCCCTTGGAACAAAAGGTGTTTGTTTCAAGGCATGCTGTATTTCTGGAAAAAGAATTTCTTTTGCAAGAAAACAGTGGGAGTGGCATTGAACTTGATGAAGTTCAAGAAACTCCAATAGACATTACAGAGACACCTAGTCTAGACCCACAACCAATAACTCATAATGATGAGCTATCAGTTGAAACTAAAACAACAACACCTCTTCGAAGGTCTGATAGGACACGCAATATTCCAGAGAGATACGGATTTCTCATAAGTGAATCGAACGACGTGTTACTCATAAGCGATGATGAACCTATCAGTTATGAAGATGTTCTGAAAAGTTCAGAAAGGGACAAATGGCTTGAAGCCATGAAGTCGGAAATGGATTCCATGTACGAAAATCAAGTATGGGACTTGGTTAACCCACCTGAAGGGATTAAGCCCATAGGGTGCAAGTGGGTTTTCAAGAAGAAAACCGACATGGAAGGTAATGTTGTTACCTTTAAGGCTAGATTAGTGGCAAAAGGATATCGTCAGAAACAAGGAATTGATTATGACGAAACCTATTCGCCAGTAGCTATGCCTAAATCCATTCGGATGCTCCTGGCTATAGCAGCTCATTATGATTATGAGATATGGCAAATGGATGTGAAAACAACTTTCCTTAATGGAAACATGCTTGAGGATGTATACATGATACAACCTGATGGTTTCACATTGGTTGATAAAACCAAAATATGCAAGCTTTAGCGATCCATATATGGACTGAAGCAAGCATCCAGGAGCTGGAACATCCGTTTTGATGAGACAATCAAAGAGTTTGATTTCTCACAAAATCCAGACGAACCTTGTGTGTACAAGAAGGTTAGTGGGAGTGCAGTCGTATTCCTAGTATTATATGTCGATGACATATTACTTATAGGAAACGATATATCAGTCTTGCAGTCAATTAAAATTTAGTTTTCCAAAACTTTCTCCATGAAAGACCTGGGAGAAGCAACATATATCCTTGGGATTAGAATCTATAGAGATAGATCAAAACGGTTGCTTGGTCTTTCGCAGTCTATATATATAGACCGAGTGCTAAAAAGGTTTAGCATGTCGGAATCCAAGAAAGGTTACCTTCCCATCAGGCATGGGATCAACATTTCAAAGTCTATGTGTCCGCGCACAGAAGATGAGAGGATATGCATGAATAAGATTCCTTATGCATCCGCGATAGGATCTATCATGTATGCTATGTTATGTACTAGGCCCGATATATCATATGCTCTGAGCGTCACTAGCAGATACCAGTCTGATCCAGGTATGGATCACTGGGCGGCTGTCAAGACAATCCTTAAATACTTAAGAAGAACTAACGATGTGTTCCTAATATATGGAGAAGGAGATATGGTAATACGTGGGTATACAGATGTCAGTTTCCAGACAGATAAGGATGACTCCAAATCTCAGTCTGGATACGTATTTACTTTGAATGAAGGCGCAATAAGTTTGAAGAGTTCCAAACAAGACACCGTAGTGGATTCTACCACGGAAGCGGAATATATCGCAGCTTCGGAAGCAGCAAAGGAAGTAGTCTGGATCAAGAAGTTCGTCTCCGAACTTGGTGTGGTTCCAACCATTGATGAAGCAGTGCCGGTTTACTGCGACAACAATGGAGCTATTGCACAAGCAAAGGAACCAAGGTCTCATCAGCGATCCAAACACGTACTTCGCCGCTATCATCTGATCAGAGAGATTATAAGTAGGAATAATATACAAATTATGAAAATTCCCACTGAAAGGAATTTAGCGGATCCTTTAACTAAGGCCTTGCCTCAGAGCAAGTTTGAGGGTCATGTTAGAGCCTGTGGTATTGGATACCGTAGCGATTGACATTAGGCCAAGTGGGAGTTTGTTAATAATATGAGCGAAGTGTCCTAAGGCAATCGCCTTATGATTGTAAACATTTATTTTAATAAATGATAATTCACTATTTGAGTATACATGTTTGTGTATTTGATTGGGATCTTAAACTCATTTACTGAATGTCCGCAAAACAATTCACAACATGAGAGAATTTGTGATGAATTCACAACTAGTGATTATCTCTACATGTGCAATTGTGAAGTATTGAAATTGTCCCTAGTCGATGAGTTGATAAACACGGACACTATCAATTCTGTTGAGACTAGCATGAGTTATTCTCTAATCAGTTGATTCTCATTGGCTGGTGACATTGGGATGTCCGGAGATAAACATGGATGCTAGTTAAGGGAACTAGTTTATTTGAGTGACTGGCTGTAAAACTTCATATGGTAGTCTACATATAGACATGTCAGTGAAGTTCTTGCCGCAGCTTAAGTGCGATGTTCCTTTGACTTGCGGTGTTCAAGTCATCTTGGTCATGGAGACTTATACTTTAACATCTTAAGCAAGCATCTCCAAATAGGTGTGGACCCAGGATGATTGTGTATAAGCCGAAGTGCCCGAAGATGTTTGAACAGCCTACAAAGGATTCACCATTCCTTGCGAGGAGATGTATACCCAGGCCTATCGTCGGATTGTTACTCAAAGCCTCTGGTCAGAGCATGTCATGTTTAGTGTAACGACCCGGAAAATTTCCTTAATATTTTCTTAAAATATTAAGCATGTTTAGATAATTTTTCGAGGAACCTAGAAATATTAATGCGAACTTTGGCCTAGAAAATCTATGTTTTCTCATTTAAATTGGGAAAAAGGGCACTAATGGGCCTTATATGGGCTTTTTAGTACCAAAATTATTGGTGGATTTTAGGTGAAAATTAATATAAATATAAAAGATTTTAATAGGAAATATTAAAATAATTATGGGGGAAATTTTAGAGGATTTTCGGAATTTTGGGGAAATAAAAAGAAAAATAAAATAGAATAAGTGGAAAAAAAATTGTGCATCTACCAAGGATTGAACCTTGGACCACTTGTACAACCATGTATGGTTTAACCAACTCATCTAGTGAGGTAATGTTATGAGGGAATGAAGTGGATATTGGTTAAAGCATAGAAGAAGATGAAGGATCATGGAGAGACTCTTCATTTACCTCCTTAATGGGCTATAAAGAGGGGGTTTTGGGAGTTACCTCTTCTTCCCATTACTTTGCCATTTCTTCCTTCTCCTCCCCTCATCCTAGCCGAATACCCAAGGAAGGGTTCTCCCTTGGAAAAGCTCCACAAGAGGTCTCATCTCCAAGATCTAAGAGTTTTCCAAGGATACAAGGACAAGGGTGTTCAAGGGTCCAAAGATCTTACCATTTTCTTCTCTTCCAAGGTTCGAAAAATCAAGAAACCCAAGGTAAGACTCCCTCACCTGTGGTATAATAGTTCCTTATGATTTTCATGATTTTTAGCATGATATATTGGTTAGTATTGGATTTGATGTTGAAAGAAAAGAAAACCAAGAACCCTACGCTTGTAGGTTTCGGCCACCATGATTTTAAGGTCTATAATTATGATAAAAATCTTGATAATGTTGTTTAATGTTCCCTTATGATGTTTAGAGGTTAAGTATAATTTTGGGAATTTTTGGAGTACCCTAGGACACCCTAGGGTTTCGGCCAACATGGAAGAAACAAAATCAACACCCTAGAGACCCTATGGGTTTCGGCCACCATGATTTTTAGGACTATAATTATGCTAAAAATCTTGATAATGTTGTTTAATGTTCCCTTATGATGTTTAGAGATTAAGGATAATTTTTGGGAATTTTTGGAGTACCCTAGGATACCCTAGGGTTTCGTCCAACAACAAGAACCCTTGTGTAGGGTTGGGTCTCAAACCTCAAGTATATGTTTTATGTTTTATCATAATATAAGGGAGATGGAGGGTGTTTATGTGAATGTTTCACATGGCCTAGAGACCCTATAGGTTTCGGCCAAGTACCCTAATAGGGTGGAAAGTTAGGACTTATTTCAAGTAAGGGCTCCAATGGCCCTATGGTAAGGTATGGTTGGTGTTTAAGCAATTTATTTGGGGTTTTAATGGAATTTCTCCATGGCCCCATGGCCTTGAAGTTTTGGCCAATAGTAAGATTAGGGCTAAAGAAATTAGGGTTGCCTTAAGTATGGACCCAAAGGGGTCCTATGGCCTAGTATATGTGTATGAGATGTTGTTTGGGAAGTTATGTGAAGGTTTATGGACCTAGGGTTCCTTGGGGACTTTCGGCCAAGGACCCAACCTAGGTCTAGGTTGGGTTAAACCTACAAGATGCTTGGGTGTAGGTTACTAAGATGAATGTTAAGTAAGGTGGAAGAATTCTATGTTAACCAAACCCTTAGTTTATATGACATGAAATATATGTTAGGTCATAAAATGTTTAGACATGTGCCATGATTTATGAATGATATGTATGTATGCCATGTCTTATGAATGATATGTATGAATGCCATGTCTTATGAATGTTATGTACGTATGCCATGAATAATTTGTATGTATGCCATGCTTCATGAATGATGTGCACATATGCCATGTCTAAGAATGAAAATGATGAAGGAAGTCAAGTATGATGAATGAATGAATATGCTATGAATGATGATGCCTTTAAGTCATAATGATGATGTTAAGTATGATGAATGAATGAATATGCTATGAATGATGATGAATGAGAAAGCATGTAAAAGCATTTTATTTTATTTTATGGGCTTGTACCGGACCTAAGTAAGGTCCACGGTTCTGGACTACCGATGAAGCTGTCCACGGTTCGGGACTACCGATGAAGCTGTCCTTACGGTTCGGGACTACCGATGAAGCTGTCCTTACCCTAGTAGGTCGAGATTAGCTACCTCGTATTTACTTAGGGATGCGCGCATATGATGAATGAATGTGGTACAAGCCAGGGTCCAATGAATGTTATGATTATGTTCAAGTATTTAAAAGCATGTTTTTAAAGAGTAAGCATCCTTATATATATATATGCACAATTGCCACATGCATCCATTCATGTTATGCATTATGTTAAGAAAAGTATGTTTATGCAAATGATTTTATGTATGTTCATGGAAATATATGATGCCATGATTTAATTGTGTTTATGTTAATATATGATGCCATGATTTATTTATGTTTATGCTAAGTTAGAATGCCATGATTTTATGCTAGTTAGGATGCCATGATTTTATTTATGTTCATGATAGTTTAGAATGCCATGATTTAATTATGTTTATGTTAATTAGAATGCCATGAGTTTATTTATGTTCATGATAGTTTAGGATGCCATGATTTAATTATGTTTATGCTAAGTAGAATGCCATGATTTATTTAGGTTCATGCTAGTTTAGGATGCCATGATTTATTTATGTCTATGCTAATTTAGAATGCCATGATTTTATTTATGTTCATGCTAGTTTAGGATGCCATGATTTATTTATGTCTATGCTAATTTAGAATGCCATGATTTTATTTATGTTCATGATAGTTTAGGATGCCATGATTTAATTATGTTTATGTTAATTAGAATGCCATGAGTTTATTTATGTTCATGATAGTTTAGGATGCCATGATTTAATTACGTTTATGCTAAGTTAGAATGCCATGATTTTATTTAGGTTCATGCTAGTTTAGGATGCCATGATTTATTTATGTCTATGCTAATTTAGAATGTCATGATTTTATTTATATTCATGCTAGTTTAGGATGCCATGATTTATTTATGTCTATGCTAATTTAGAATGCCATGATTTTATTTATGTTCATGCTAGTTTATGTTGTCATGATTTAATTGTGGTTATGCTAAGTTCGGATGCCATGATTTTATTTAGGTTCACGTTAGGAATGTTTATGAGGTTATGTTATTATATTTATGTCTATGCCAAGAATTATGCCATGCTATGGATGTTTATGATGTCTATGTCTATGCCAAGTATTATGCCAAGTCACGAATGTTTTTATGCTTATGTATATGCTATGCTATAAAAGTGACTAAGTTATGATCAAGTCATGTCAAAGGTATGCTAAGTGCTCATAAAGACTTATGTGCTGAGTAAAGCACTAAGTATGTTAATGTTTAAGATGCTCATAATTAAGTAATGAATGGTTTTAGTGAGTAGGAAAGAGTCTTACTGAGCCTGTGTGCTTATAGTCTTATTTCCTTATACCGCAGATCACGCAAGGGGATAGTAAGGAAGCAGCAGGAGGGCATCAAAGAATGTGTGTGATAGTGACTTGGCCAAGGAGCAATATGGTTGCTTGTCTTATGATAGAACTTTACCTTTACTATTAGGAACTTGAATATGACTCTATGACATGATGCTAAGTATGACATGATGCTAAGAATGACATGATGCTAAGTATGACATGATATGATGCTAAGTATAAATTTAATATGCTAAGTTCCCATGTTATGATGTTAGAAATGGTAGTAAGTGCATGTAGGAGTAAGTTAAAGGTTTCCGCTGCATTATGATGTCTACATGCCCTAAGTAGGTTAACGTAACGCCGCTTTATGAAAAGAAAAAAAAAAGCGGGGCGTTACATTAGAGTATGAGTCTTTTAAATACATGAGAGAAATTAGAAATCCAAAGCCACGAGAGAACGTTACTTGGGCTAGGTGTGACGTAGTCAGCCTAGGTGAGGGGACTGACACGACACAGACCATGTCCTGAACCAAGTGGGTTATAAGATGGTGAAGGGAATGAGGCACGATTCATTAGAGCTGCTGAAGGGGTTTCAGAATCATTTCTGAGGTCAACCGTTGATCTTTTTGATTATATTGGGGGTCATGATGTACTACTAGGTGCCAACTCATATGAATCGTTCGATAATTGGTTGATTATAGAGGGCCAACATAAATAGAAAGCCTATTTTAGTCAACACGCACTACGAGTAATCCGAGGGATTTAAAACGAGTTGAAAAATTAGATTTTTCGATTCAAGAGAAATAAGTCGAAATCTGAATTAATCAGAGGCGCAACGGAAGCTTAAAATGGCTAAGTCTTTTGAAGCTTATTGGGCGAATTAAATGAGTTTAATTCGCGAGGGTTTGGCTTGGTGTGGCTGGCCAAAGAGGGTGCCCACTCTCTTTGGTTTGGCCGGCCACTACAAGGAGAGGAAAACCAATTCCATTTGGTTTATTTTATAAAATAAATCAAGCGCGATTTGTTTTATAAAATTATGGATAAATAAATCTATAAAAGAAATTTATATAAAGAGATTTATATAAAGACATTTATATAAAGAAATTTATAGAAATTTTATTCTTTTTTATGGAAATTTAAAATGAACCATGGATCGGTTTATTTTAATTTTATAAAATCAATTATGAATTGATTTTTCCATGATAAGGAAAAATTATTAATTTCTTGTAAAATTTTATTCCATAATAAAAGGAGATATGTATTTGTTTTTATTATAAGTTAGTTATAATAAAACGTGGCATAAAACGGAATAATTCATAAGAAAAATTTATAGGATAAATTTCTTATGAAAAAAATTCCGTTAAAGGGGAGACTTGGCAAGGGAGAGGCTACTATATAAAAGAACCAAGACTAGGCTTGAATTCCTTAATTGAGTTATCAGAGATTTAGTAGCTCTCTCTCTCTCTCTCTTATTCTCTCCCTCTCCTTCTCTCCTCCTCCTTAGGGCCGGCGCCCACTCTCTTCACCCTAGGGTCGGCGCCCACTCTTCACCCTAGGGCCGGCATCCACTCCTCCTAGGGCCGGTGCACCTTCACCTCCTAGGGTTGGCGTGAGCTACCTCCACCAAGAAGGAGCCAAAGAAGAAGAAGAAGAAGCGGGTCGCAACTCCTTCATTCCCGGAATTTAGATTTCGTTTCTTGGTGGTTAGTTTCCATCTTTTTCTCTTGTTATTCTAGTTGTGCTTTTGGAGAATCTAGTAGTTCTCGTCGGCACAAAACTCGTGGCTTTGCGAAGTCATCCTGAAGAGAACTCGGGGTGGACGCGAATAGAGGCAGAGCTTCCAAGGGACGCTACGGTTGGATCTCGTCCCTTACTTCAAGTTACGCGAGGTAACGAGTAAATTAGTTTACTTTCTGCAAAATTTTAATTTATGATCATGTCCACACATCATAAGGTCGCATGCTAGATACATGGTTAAAAATAATTTAAGAAATTATTTATGCTAATTCTTCCGCTGCACGTAAATATTTTAAAATTTACGAACCCGTATCCTTGTCAACATGCACCCGGTCCCAACACATGTATACCTCCTCAAGCAGGTTTCCATTAAGGAAAGCTGTTTTCACATCCATTTGCCATATCTCATAATCATAATGAGCTGCTATGGCCAGGAGCATCCGAATGGATTTAAGCATAGCTACTGGCGAATAGGTTTCGTAATAATCAATTCTTTGTTTCTGACGATATCCTTTTGCCACTAATCTAGCCTTAAAGGTAACAACATTACCTTCCATGTCGGTTTTCTTCTTGAAAACCCACTTGCACCCTATGGGCTTAATCCTTTCAGGCGGGTTAACCAAGTCTCATACTTGATTTTCGTACATGGAATCTATTTTCGACTTCATGGCTTCAAGCCATTTATCCGTTTCTGAATTTTTCAGAACATCTTCATAACTGATAGGTTCGTCATTGCTAATGGGTAACACGTCGTTCGATTCACTTATGAAAAATCCGTATCTCTCTGGAATATTGCGTGTCCTATCAGACCTACGTAGAAGTGGTGTTGTTTTAGGTTCAACTGATAGCTCATCATTATGAGTTATTGGTTGTGGGTCTAGACTAGGTGTCTCTGTAATGTCTATTGGAGTTCCTTGACCTTCTTCAAGTTCAATATTACTCCCACTGTTTTCTTGTAAAAGAAATTCTTTTTCTAGAAATACAGCATGCCTTGAAACAAACACCTTTTGTTCCAAGGGATGATAGAATTGGTAACCTTTCGTTTCCTTAGGGTATCCAATAAATAGACATTTATCAGACTTAGCATCCAATTTGTCTGATACAGTCCGCTTTACATAAGCAGGACAACCCCAAATCTTTAGTTGAGATAAATGAGGTTTCTTACTATTCCATGTCTCATATGGAGTAGTAGAGACTACCTTGGTCGGGACTCTGTTTAGCAAGTAAACAACTGTCCTAAGCGCATAGCCCCAAAAGGATTTTGGAAGAGTTACATGATTCATCATAGATCTAACCATGTCCATCAAGGTTCGGTTGCGCCTCTCAGATACACCATTATGCTGTGGTGTATACGGCGGAGTCCATTGAGACAATATCCCATTGTCCCTAAGATAATCTTGAAACTCTTGACTTAAGTATTCACCACCCCGATCGGATCGAAGTATCTTAATACTTTTGCCAAGCTGTTTCTCTACTTCACTTTTGAACTCTTTGGATTTCTCAAAAGCTTCAGATTTGTGTTTCATTAAGAACACATACCCGAATTGTGAGTGATCATCGATAAAGGTAATGAAGTAACTATAGCCTCCTTGTGCAAGAGTTGACATTGGTCCACATACATCAGTATGTATTAGACCAAGCAATTCTCCCACTGGTTTACTTTTCAGGAAAAGGGTAATTTGGCCATCTTGCCTTTTAAGCATGATTCGCATGTATCAAATGAACCGGGTTCAAATGATTCCAGAATTCCACATCGGTGTAATTTGGTCATGCGTTTCTTACTTACATGGCCAAGACGACAATGCCACGTATAGGAGTCTATTTGATTATCTATTCGAGCACGTTTGTTGCTAACTTCGATATTGAAAACGTCACCGGATAAATCTAACGTGTAGATACCATTGCATAAAGTTCCGGTCCCATAAAGAACATCATTTAAAGTTATGTAACAACAATTGTTACTAAAAGTTAAATGGTAACCCTTTTCATTCAAGCATGAAATAGATACAATGTTCTTTATTAATGAAGGAACAAAATAACAATTATCCAATTCTAAGACAGGTCCGGTAGGGAGCTTTAGCAAATATGTTCCGATGGAAACAGCAGCAATCTTTGCTCTATTTCCAACTCGCAAATTCGCTTCTCCCTTGACGAGTCTTCTTCTATTCCTTAGCCCCTGTATGTCATTACATATATGTGAGCCACACCCAGTATCAAGTACCTATGTGTACGAGGAAATAGAGTGACATTCAATAACGAAGATGCCTGAAGAGGATGGGGCATCGGATGCCTTCTTCTTCAAGGACTCAAGATAAACCTTGCAGTTTCTTCGCCAGTGGCCCTTCTTGCCGCAGTGATGGCAAGTGCCTTTTGGTGCCTTTTCAATCCTTTTGTCCTTAGTTAACTTATTGGTGTCCAAAATGGAACGCAAACTCAGAGAAGACATGATCAGGTGATTATCCTAGAAATACAAATTGAGGTTATGTGATGAGAATGATAAAGAATGTATCAATATATATTAATTAAATCCTATTTATTTTTCGAATTGAATAACCCTTTTTATCAATTCGGGAGATCGTAGGAACATCTCCAAATAGGTTGATATCCAACCATAGATAAGAACAACCATGGCTGGGGCCATCAAATTTTTCTTAGCTATGAAGTTAGGTAATTATACCAATTACATATTACATATATGTAACTATCACATTATGCTATCAACTAATTGAATGTTTGCATAAATCATTGGGTTGTTAACTCATTAACAAGTACGCAACATTATACATAGCACCCAACTGCACCTCTCTTTACATCGACCTTGGCTGTGGCACAACAAATCGATGCTCCAAGCTT